>JARQZK010001460.1:962500-1037500 GCA_030704885.1 Cynegetis impunctata | reverse complement strand
TCTCTTCTAATTCTAATCACGAGGTTTTAAGTTTTAAATCTCTTTCTTATACTTTGTGACGTATCGATCCTCTTTTATGTTGATGTCCTAATTCAATTCCTTGCTATGCTTCCATTGTGTCACTGCAATGTCCATACTATTATCAAACTCCTTGCTATGGTAAAATCTTCATCGACCAGTCCTGGCAAGTTTCAGCTAAAGCATTTTTTCGAGTAACGAACACAGCACAATTGTTTCCAGTTGCAGTTTCGATATATTGCAAAGTCTTAGAACACTTTGCATGGAGTAAGTCCTTCCTCTTCAGTCCTATACCATTTTTTTTTCCGTTGAACAATACTACTCCTTCTAGCTTCATGTTCTCTTTCATTATTTAATAAAGGAAAAACCTCAGGAATAATTTCATCTTCACGATGATGTCGGCGTATTTTTGGCACACGTATTTATCTGTATTGTCACGAATCTTTTGTTTTTTTCCATAATCAGCAGAATAGGCCTACCCAGTTTTGTCTTGCCTTGCTGTTGATCACGCGGTAGTCATGTCTTTTACAACACTTCCGTTGTAACATTTTTCCTTTTTCTTTTTGAAATATTTTAGTCAGTCCTGTTTCTTTGTCATCTCTTCCAGCCAAACAGAGGTCATTTTTAATTTGTTCCAATCATGCTTTGCCTGTTCAGACTTTTTTGACTATTTCCTCTTTAGACAATGTTTTTTTCTTTTTGCCAGACACCGCATATTCTACAACAAAATCCCATTGATATTATGTTTAAAACCATGCATAACACAGTATGACCATCAGTCCTAGATGTGGCGTCAGGCCCTACGACTAGGGCCTGACGGTCTAGGGACTGACGAAACGAGACAAAATCAAATGAAACCTCGTTTTCAAAATCAACATCAAAACCAATAGGCGGTCAAAATAACAAGGCAGATCAAACTCATATTAACAATAAGCAGTGACGTCAATTAGTATTTAACTATCTTTAAAATGACTTACCTAGGGCCTGAGAGTTTGACTGGCACAGCACGTGTTTCCGCAGCAAAGTGGACGACCAGTGACCACACTAATAACTAAATGGCTACAGCGCGCAGCGGCTTGGGCCGTGTTTGCAACTAACTGCACACCGATGCTATCGTATTGTGTGAGGTATAAAAAAGCCATATGCTTGGATGCCTCGTATTTTTTGAATTTCGTAAATGACTAGGGCCTGATCTTTTTTATCGCTTACACTTTTTGACTTGAAATAATCTGATGAAAAATATTGTAATTATAAATTACATTATAATAACAGTGTTATTATGTAATATTCAACTAATTTAAAGATAGTTTGATCAAATTATTCTCATAGAATTATTATTACAGTGAAGTGAATACTGAATTCGGGGTTCTTACATGGCTAGGGCCTGATATTTGGAGTAAGAATGTCAATTTTTGGAAATGAAGAATATTATGATATATATCAAAATGAGTGACCGAACTAAATGGACTTTATAACATCGCTTTGTAGTTTCAATTATTGGATAAAATTTTTAAAATATTGTGAAAATAATTGAAAACACCAAGTTAACCAAATTTCAGATAACCACCCATATATATATATATATATATATATATATATATATATATATATATATAATATATATATATATACATATATATATATTATATATATATATTATATATATATATATATATATATATATGTTTGAATGTTTAGCTAGCATCAGTAAGCGACCAAATATCGTTCTTTTGTTAAAATACTGAATATTATCCACTGTACCAAAACTTAGTAACATTTTTTCGTACCTATTATTTTCGTGAGAAATTCTATAATTGAAACTTTTTCTGAAATATGCAACTGATTTTAATGGGGGGTTACCATTAAAATCAGTTGCATATGTCAGAAAAAGTTAAAGAAAAAAAAGATTGACACGTATAGCGATTTTGTTTTGTACTGTTAAGTGATGTAAGTAAAAGAATTTTCAAACTTATTTGCAACCATTGTAATTTCGAAAATCAGAGTACACATCTGTTCCAAAATAAAGTTTCCATTTAGCGAATAAGATGAATGGCAAGATTGTTAATTCTATCAGAAAGCACAATGCTATGTAGATAAACATCCATTTACCTACGGATATTGGATCGACCCTGTTCTACAAAATAGGGAGACAAAGAAGTAGGAAAACAACTTTCCTTCATTCAGCACCTCTGCACATTCTTCCCGAAACTCTAGTACGTATCCCGAATCCAGAGTCACGGAACTTGAGTGTATGGCGCCTATTGTCTTTTTGCGTGTGTTTTTGTCGAGGAACTGGGGTAATAAATAGATAGAGCCGTTTCCGACGTAGGGTAATTTAGATTTTGCAGGCGGTTTTTCGGAAGACGGGCCGGCCGCTAAGGTCGTTTACTGACCGCTTCCTATAAATAAGGCCACTTTACTTGCACCGGCTGACTCTGGACCTTCATGGATCGTGCAGGAGATTCCCAGTATCCAGAGACGGATTGTTCATGCTTATATAACAATTAAAGATACGGTAAAAAATTCATAGATGTAACTAGGTAGGTGTGCACCTTTAAGAATCTGTATGATTTCAATAAATAAACTACACTGCAAAAAATAATCAGTTGTGAATACCGAAGATAACTATATTATACCAAGCGTTGTGGTCAAATAGGCGCCAATCACTACATTCATTAAATATTACCACTACAAAATAGTATGATCCAAACAATAATGAAGCTTAAAGCATCAAGTAATTTCCTGTTTGGTTATTATTTACCACTACAAACAAGTAACTCCTACTTGTCGATTTGTTCTCATTCATCGGTGCCATGGAATACTACATAACAAAATAAGGGTATTACCTAGCATTTATATGACAATGTATACTACTACCTTTCTATTTTTGTCAATAAATCTATGGTTATTATTGCACTGATATAGTATTCAGAGATTTTTGCAGGTTCAGTATAACTTCACAAAATGAGTATCTCATACGTACTATGTTGTTGTTCGGAAACAGAACCATAATAAAAAAAATTAAGTATTAATAAAAGTAAGACAATTTTTACAGGCTAGTTTATTCAACTTAGTAATCAATAGAGTGTTTTAAAAATTAATTCATTCGATACTCTGTCCAGTCCCAAAGATTTAGAACTTCCTCGAGGTTTCATAATTTTGCTCTTTAGTCAGTTGCTTTCTTCTTCAAGTTGTTCATTCTACTATTTCTGAAAAATACAAAAGACTAAGGTTTCCACACAATTCTACACAAATAAGGTGTTGACTTTTCAATAATATCCAGTTAGTTATAAATTCAGTATGGAAAAATGTAAGTCATATGGGTAATATACATACATATATCTAGTTGATTAGGTAAATCAAATTTGAAAGAATTAGGAAATACCAACTATGTCAGACAAACATACGTGTTATTATGAATTCTGCCTTGAAGTAGGTACTGAAGCCGTTAGTGCCATTCCAAATTCGCTATGAAACAGAGTATGACTTACCGTGGATTACAGGTATTAAAATATCCAAATTCCACTGAATCAGTAAGCTTACCATTCTAGGTATCTATTCGTAAACATTGAACTTCAACTTGGAACAGTAGTGCAAAATTAAAACAATGAG
Organism: Cynegetis impunctata; assembly: GCA_030704885.1. NCBI lineage: Eukaryota > Metazoa > Arthropoda > Insecta > Coleoptera > Coccinellidae > Cynegetis > Cynegetis impunctata. The sequence continues at coordinate 1,033,870 of JARQZK010001460.1, read as the reverse complement.
AATGGGTGCACAAATCACGAACGGCAATACGGAAAACAATAATGATAAAAATGGCGACACATCGGAAGCTGAAGCGTCGCGTGATTGTTACTTCGGAATCTTTCGGCTTTTTTACTACTCTTCGTAGTGGTAAATCTTGACATCACAGGAAGTAATCTCATACGTGCTATCATTTGTAATGGTAAATAGAAATATTAAATAAGCTATATTCACCCTGAACCTAATACCACAACAGGTAAGATATTTAATAATTACCTGTTATTGAACATATCAACTGATGAAGTAGTCAATAATAATTGAAGCTATCATCATTTGGATGTGGTATGCAATAGATTTGTCGTGATATTGAGCACTCATAAAAGTAGTATGACTGACATTTTGATTGTTCAATGAAACTTAATCGACATAACCATTCATTTAGTACACAGAAAATCTTTTCTTTTTCTCAGTGTATTTGAGGATCTAATGAATCAAAATTTGAATTTATCGAAGCATCACTCTTTTCACTTTTCCGAGCTTTCGCAGTTAAATTAATTGCTTCTAAGAGAACCTAAAATAACAAAAACTTTTCTTAATCAACATCAAAACAATATTTGAATTGATGCGGCCGTTACTCGATGAAAGTCAATTGTTAACATGTTTGATAAATGAAACTCTAAGTTTCACGATTTTTACATATAATAAACAACAACAGTTGCACAGCGCGTTTCGCTGAAAATACAGCTTCTTCAGGTACGGATTTCAAACTGTTCAGAAAGAGATTGAAATTCGCACCTGAAGAAGCTCTAGTGTAGCGACACGCGTTGTGCAACTGTTATTGTTTTATTATATGAAAATCGTTAAACACAGAGTTTTATTTCTCAAACATGTTATCAAAACAATACATACTCTTCTCTTATTATTATCAAGACTCGAAGTTGAAATTAATAAAATAAAGCAGCAATTCCACAACCATATTATGCTTATATATATATATATATATATATATATATACATATATATATATATATATATATATATATATATATATATATATATATATATGTAAACAAGTAGAGCAGGATTATCGGCATAGCCCGCTTATATGGAAGCAGCCGTTGACTCTTTGGTCCTCATCAGAACGGCGTAGCCAAGCATTGGATTGAAAACTTGGAGAAAATAGCGACAACAAACGAAATCCCCTGCTACGGAAGACAATCACACATTTGTGGCTCATTGTTTGAACTCTCTACTTATCTATCTATCAATCTATCTGACCAGGCAAACGTTGTTCTGCCATATATAAATTACTTTTATCTATCTTTCTATCTATTCATCTATCTGCCGATGTATCTCTATCTATCTATTTATCTAGATAGTTATCTATACTCCTATCTATTTATCTATCTAACTATCTATCTATCATTATATCTATCTATCTATTAATCTATCTGACCCAGCAAACGTTTAAATTATTGAAATGGCTATTAAAAAATATGTGTTGTTGATAGAAGGGTGAAAATTTAGAGTTTTATGTATTTTTTAATGAAACATCATAAAAAAATAAAACTAAACATTTTGTTTGGGGTGGACCACCATATCACTAATCACCTAGGGATATGAACAATATATTACGACCTATTCTCGGACTTACTATTGTTATTTTCGATTGCCATCTTGCAATCCTATTGCGGATCTGTGGGTAAAATAAAAAAAATGAAAATCGCGATGGAAAAATAGGGGTTGATCGTAGAAGGGTAAAAAATTGAAAGTAATATGATTTTTTTTCTAATTAGCAAATGCCATATTTTCAGCTTGCAATGATCCCAAACTTAAGCTGAGAGTTTCAAACATTGTTCTAGATTGTGAGTACCTTTTTAAAAGATTTGAAATTCTAAATAAAAATTTCATTAAAAACGGCTACTTCCATATAAACGGGCTATACCGATAATTTTGCTCTACTTATTTAATATTTTCCCGCGACTAATTTCTTTATTATTGTTTATTTACTCGTTCTGAGATCTCGCGGATGGCATTAATCGCCTCCGTGGCAGAGTTTGATCAAATCTCCCAAACCGGAGAGTTCAAACAATAGTCCACAAAGGTGTGATTGTCTTCCGTAGCAGAGGTTTTTATTTGTTGTACTATTTTCATCTCCAAATTTTCAATCCAATGCTTTGCTACGCCGTTCTGATGAGGACCAAAGAGTCCGAAACACGTGTCAACGGCTGCTTCCATATAAACGTTCTATACCGATAATTCTGCTCTACTTTTTTAATATTTTCCTGCGACTTATTTCTTTGTTGTTAGATAAATAGTACCCTATTATTTTTATTTTCGAACATTACGTAGGTAAAGGTTTCTGTGGTTTCCCTTGCCATCTAATGATAACAATTTTGAATGTTGATATTAGACTGAACAGCGGAAAAAAATTTTAGCAAGAAAAAGTAGTCTTTGTCTGTTAAAATTTTTTCAAATCAATAAATGTCAAAGAAATTTCAATTTTTTCAAAAGTTTTGAAAAACTACGAATGTCGTAGAGAAACGTCAACTTTTCAATAAAATCGAGTTTTTTAAGATTCATCCAGCCTGTTACTGCTAATAATTATCAAGAGATTAAAAATAGATCACAGGCAACAACAATTCGAATAAATAATTATATATATATATATATATATATATATATATATATATATATATATATATATATATATATATATATATAATACATCAATTTTCCATCACGGAAACGTTTTCTTGATATCTACAACCAATATATTAGGAATCCTGTAAACTGCGGAGCTTACAGAGTCGAATCGTCAGAACGAGCGAAACTCCAACCGAAGAAATATTAAAAGTTCGTCTGATGTATTGAGGCGGAAGTCGAAGTTTCACAGGATAACGCTGTTCGGCCCGAGTTCCTAATTGGGCGAGATTATGTATTATTTCTTAGGGGTTCCAGAACTTTGCTGATCGTTATTTTGGATAGAAACTTATTAAAGCCGCTGGCGTTATTCTCCTTACGCGCTCTTCAGCTTCAACTTATCTTCGTTTTGTTGTTCAAGAGCTGTACACTTTCAGTCTATTAATGGTTTCGACATGGCATTAATGCCTTATTATAAGTGAGGTATAGTGTTTGTTGTTCAGTCGATGAACGCTAATAATCATCATAATGATCCATGCACTATTGTTTCATGGTCCGGATTAATTTTCATACAATACATAGCAATTTTAATTGCAATCAATTCACTTGAGAAAATAAATCCGTATTTGTCTAAATATAGGGATGTTCGAAAAGATGTTTCTATTTTTGGTAGGTAGCGTGTAGATAGATCTGAATATTTCAAAATAATTGAAAAGGAATGACACTGAAAACACGCTACTTATGTATTTTTATTTTTCACTTGTATATTATTTGTTGATTTTACCTTAGATACGGTTGCTATAAATATTCTCATTATGTCCTAGGGCGTTATTAGCGGGCATAATGGATCATAATGCCCACTAATTGTCTGAGGAGAAATGAAGCAACTTCCATTGATTAAATACTTAATAATCCTTGTTGTATAAGACTCTGGATTTCTCTGGTAATGAATTATTCGCAGCTTTGGCTGCATTTTCTATGATGTTCTTGGGTAAAATCATTTTCATTTCCATTATTTCTATAAGACTACACAAAGAAAGCAGTGATGACATTCACTTAATATGATGACAAAAATATTCACAGACGTCAAAATATCACCAAATGACATGCCTACTATGAGAAGGAAAATGGAAAGTATAGGAGCAATAAACCGATTTTAAAATCGATTTTTCATTATAATAAAATAATTTTTTCGTGAAAAATAAAATCTTGTATGCATCACGTGCGTTACTAGATCCTAACGCCTATCGGGCGTTAGAATCTGTATAACGCACATGGTACATAAATAACTAATAGGTTTGCGGAAAAATTCCTAGTGAGCTGAATTTTTGCATACCCCTTTATTACAGCATTCTTTTAAATATGTGAAAATCCGTTATCGGTTTTTCACATTATAGTTATAAAGATCAGAAGGTCGCGAAAATCAGTTTTCCTCGAATATCTCGCGACCCATTGCTCCCAAGTCAATTGAGGTCATAACAAAAATTGTTCATCGTTCAATTATCTACAAAAAAAAAGATGTTTGCATTTTTCTGTAAGGTCAACTATTCTTGGAGTAGACCGCTGAAAATGCGACTAGAATGCATTCACATAAGATATTGTATACCCTATAGTCTAGTCAAGAAGTGCTTTTTTTGTTCAACTTTTTTCAGCAGTCTCGGAAAAATATGAGCATTTCATTCGATGCGGAATAGCATGTAGATATTTTTTGAAAAAAATAAAGTTCCGCTGGCGAAAATTGTAAAAGTTATAAACATTTTACTGAAAGAACAAGAGTGGTTTGGTTTTCTGCGAATACCTCAAAAACTTATTGAGATTTTTGATATCTGAAAAAAGATTCGAAATGAAAGAGGATATGTCCTATAATGAAGTCTCAACTCCTGAAACTGTAGGATCAATATTTATAATTTCCTCAGAGTGGTAAAAATACGGCCGAAAACGGGTAATCTGGCTTGCGCAAGCCACGCCCATTTTGGACACTTCAACAATAAACATTATTTAATCATATTGAATAGAAGAAATAAAGAATGAAAAAATTCAGGCACGTACTGAATAGGTGAATGAACTATAATACGGTGGCAGGAAATTTTTTTCGGGATTTTTCAATTAGTTATGCAATAGTTAAATATCAATTTTTTGGGCTTGAACATGATAATTCTAAGTCCATAACTGTTCAAACATATATCTGTAATTTTTTTCTTTCTTGGAGCTATTAGATCCTTCTCAAAAAAATTTGAATTTTCCAATTTTTCAGTTTTTATCAACAATTTAGGTACGTAGTTACAAAATAAAAACAAATTTTTTTATAAGAATTTCAATAAATCCGTTTTTTATCAATGAATGCATGAATGGAGTTTTTTCAAATTTTCGTCTCTCATTGTATGAAAAATTATTATAAACAAATGCGTTGTTAATAAGATAATTGAAAAAAAATTTTTATGATTATTTAATTTCTTTTATTGTGAAATACGTAAATTATCAATAAAAAACTTTAACATGAAATGTTCTGAATTTTTTCAACGAGAATCTATTTTGAATCCTTTCAAAACTAGCTCCAAGAAAGAAAAGAAATCTCAGATCTATAGTTTAACAGTTACCACTCTTGCAATGTTAATGTTCAAGAAGCAAAAAATTATGAATTAAAAATTGCATAACTAATTGAAAAATCGCGATAAAAGTATTTTTCCACCGGATTATTGTTCATTCACCTATCCAGTAAGTGCCTGATTTTTTTCGTTGATTAATTTTTCTATTTAACAATGCTTATTGTTGTTGGCTTGCGCAAGCCAGATTATCCGTTTTCGGCCGTATTTTTACCCCTCTGAGAAAATTATTAATATTGATCCTACAGATTCGGGAGTTGAGACTTCACAGGAAATTTCCTCCACATTTCGAATCTTTTTCGAGATATCCAAAATCTCAATAAGTTTTTGAATTATTCGAAGAAAACCAAACCCCTCTTTTTCTCTTTCGGTAAATTGTTTATACCTTTTACAAATTTCGCGAGCGGAACTGTAATTTTTCACAAAAACATCTACATTCTATTCCGATTCGAATGACATATCGTTCATGTTTTTCCGAGACCGTTGAAAAAAGATGAACAAAAAAGCACTTGTTGACTAGACGAGTAGTACCAAGGCGTAAACTTTATTTATATTTTTTTGTAGACATAGTCTTGGCCAGTCATGCTCAAAATGATGAAGATGATGTCGACCTAAGTACATGAATAAGTCCATTCCATATTTTGTCATCAACTTTCAATAGCAGAGAAACCGAGGAATGAATAAAAAAATATATACCTATATACAAAAGGTAATTTTTAAGTTTTTTAATAAAAACTTCTCTATTGAAAAAACTTACTTTACTCTAAGAAGAGAACGTCTTTTATTACATATTTATGACTTCTGGGAAATTAATGTGAAAAGACACACATCTTGCATTATACCTCATAGGCTAGGCATATTAGCAAAAATATGAGGGCTCAGAAATAAATTTTGCTATAGTTTTGATTTTCTCACCCTTTATGTTTTTTGGGTCGCTCAACACGAATTTCAAGTTTGCTGGCAAAAATTTTGCCCGGAACTTTGATTTTTGGGCACTTTTTGACCAAATTTTGGCATTTTTCGGCCTATATCTCAAAAATTAATAATTTTTTTGAGAAACCCATTCCATTCAAAATTAAAGCAGACAAAATTGCCATCATTTCTTACACGAAACGTTTTTTTGTAAGACCAACCGTTTTGCCGCTAGAGCGCGCCCAAAAATCGCTATATTTCCGTATCTGTGACATTCACCGTTTACGCGAAAATCGACATTGCTGTGATACTTAACTGTTGCTACAATATATTACATTATACAATGTATATTATATTACAGTAGATTTTTCATAAATACCGTTTTTTTTTTGAGAGACTCACCCAGTGATTCTCAATCACTGTGCCGCGGTATTTTTGTGTGCCGCGAAATTTTTACCTCGGCACAGTGATTGAGAATCACTGGGTGAGTCTTCCAAAAAAAAACGTATTTATGAAAAATCTACTGTAATATAAATTGTATAATGTAATAAATTGTTGCAACAGTTAAGTATCACAGCAAGGTCGATTTTCGCGTAAACGGTGAATGTCACAAGATATGGAAACATGGCGATTTTTGGGCGCGCTCTAGCGGCAAAACGGTGAGCCTTACAAAAAAACGTTTCATGTAAGAAATGTGGGCAATTTTGTATGCCTCAATTTTGTATAGAATGAGTTTGTCAACAAAATCATTCCTTTCTGAGATATAGGCCGAAAACTGAAAAAAGTGCCAAAATTTGGTCAAAAAGTGCCCAAAAATCAAAGTTCCGGGCAAAATTTTTGCCAGCAAACTTAAAATTCGTGTTCAGCGACCCAAAAAACATAAAGATTGAGAAAATCAAGACTATAGCAAAACTTGTGTCTGAAGATCCTAATATACCTAGCCTATCAAGGATGCTGAATAATCATAATATAGTTGCTTTCTCAGCGCTCAACTCCAAAAACGGCTAATCAAACAGAAAAATGCTGATGGCATTGCTTGTAGACAATTTCACGATAAGCAATTTTTGTAATAACCTCTATTGATTTCCGAGCAATAGGTCGCGACACATTCGCGGAAAAATTATTTTCGCGACATTTTGACCTTTATAACTTTTTTAGCAGGCACGATATCAATGTCAAATATTCATTCAAATACCGTAATAAAGATGTGTACGAAAATTCAGCTCACTACGAAGTTTCTTGTAGATTGGGACTTAAAACTTCTAAAATTTTAAGATGCGTTTATTTTTGTCAATTTCATAGTCCTTTGAATATGGAGGAAAACAAAGTATTTTTCATGGACTTAGTGATTTTCTTTTACTGGAGTGGTGAGAATGCTACACAAAAGAATGCTACACAAATAATATATAAGCGATTTATGGTGAAGTTATGTAGCCTTATAACTCTGTTTTACACTATCACCCAGAGAAGAAATGCTTCAAATAACAATTTACACATTTATTATAAGAAATAACGCATGACGCACGTTTCGGTGGAACTTCACCTTCTTCAGATGCTAATGGCAAAGTAACTATGATTCTCTGTTATATCGAAAACAAGAAATGACAAATTATTTAGAAGGGGTAAATACAAAGATGGTTACAAATAATTATTAGAAAAGGAAAAACCAATTCTGCACTGCTAGTCAGGTTGTTCGGTAATTTTGAAAAGATTAAGAAGGGGGCTTGAAGTATGATCGATTTGGCTATTCATTAGGAGACCGGAATGCTAGTATTTATTTATCTGTAGTGATTCTAAAAAATTAAGTTTAATTTCCTTACTTTCAGTATTTAATATTTTAAAATCGAAATTGAATGTGTGATTTTCTTGGATTAAATGGTTTGCATAATGTGAATCCGACTTCTGATTAACAAAGCTACGTTTGTGTTCTGAAATTCTAGTTTGAAAACTTCTGAAAGTTCTACCAATGTAAAACTTTACACAATCGCCACAATTAATTTTATAAACTCCTGATTTATTATTTTTTCAAAAATGCGATTAACCAGGTGTACCCCCTTACTAAAAATAATATCAAATACAACAGCCTCACTTTCATCGGAAATTCAAGTAAAAAACTTAAATCTCTCTTATTTAAACACAACATCAACATTGCTTATCGTACTGGTAATAATTTAGGAAATCATATAAAAAATAATAAATCCAAAGTTCATAAAGATAATAAATCAGGAGTTTATAAAATTAATTGTGGCGATTGTGATAAGTTTTACATTGGTAGAACTTTCAGAAGCTTTCAAACTAGAATTTCAGAACACAAACGTAGCTTTGTTAATCAGAAGTCGGATTCACATTATGCAAACCATTTAATCCAAGAAAATCACACATTCAATTTCGATTTTAAAATATTAAATACTGAAAGTAAGGAAATTAAACTTAATTTTTTAGAATCATTACAGATAAATGAATACAAGCATTCCGGTCTCCTAATGAATTACCGAACTACCTGACTAGCAGTTCAGAATTGGTTTTTCCGTTTCTAATAATTATTTGTAACCATCTTTGTATTTACCCCTTCTACATAATTTGTCATTTCTTGTTTTCGATATAACAGAGAATCATAGTTACTTTGCCATTAGCATCTGAAGAACGTGAAGTTCCACCGAAACGTGCGTCATGCGTTATTTCTTATAATAAATGTGTAAATTGTTATTTTTATCCATTGTTTAATATGTTTATTAATTTACACCAAGTATCAGCCCAATCAATCCAAAATAAGAAATGCTTCGACTAGCAGAAGGCTGAAGGACAACTTAAAACGACCAACTTGGATGATATTCAGTAACGAAAGTCAGAAGTAAAATACTGGAATTTTACTATATCTTTTCGATTACAAAATTGTTACAAAACAAATAAGTTATTTACAATAACTTACAGTGAAATTAGGCTCATAAATAATGTAAGATATTAGAAGATAATTATATAAGAAATAATTACATTTGGATCCCCCTCCAAACAATATTGACTTATATATTAAACGCTATTTTTAACACAATGCGTAAGTAATATATTGAAGTATCTTACTTCAACAAACATACTTATAACTTCATGCTAACCACGTTTGCCACAAATGCGAGCTGCACTTGGGATCGTAAAATATTCCAGAACATTTCAAATTTACGAGAATATTGATAACGTCAGTAGAAGCGTTACATTTTTCGGATAAAATCAAAATGGATTCCTCAACCTTATCCATAATTTAGACCGACTTGAGACCAGTGACATGAGCTGAATTCGAATATATTATGTTAAGAGCACTCGCCTCTGGTTACTTCTTCTTTAGGGCGTCGAATTTAGAATGATGACTATTTCATTATTTGAAATATTGACAAAATAGTCTGAACTCAATAAGTCTGCGTTACCTGAAATTTTTAGTTTATTGATGAAGTGTTCGACCATAAACAAAATACCGCAAAAAACTTATTAACGAATATTCCGTTCCATTTCAAAAGAAATTGAAATTGTGATATTCCTTTCTAAAATTATGAAAAATCAAATATACTCGTACAAGGTAAGACAAAACGAGGACTGACAATCTTTAGTTTTAAATTTTTTGTGAAATTTCATAACAATATTACAAAATTAAATTAACTATATTACTATATATACAACCATAAAATTAAAATCGCTAGATTATATATATATATATATATATATATATATATATATATATATATAATATATATATATATATTATATATATATTAATATATACTATATAATCAAGTATAGTCTATGTACTGAGATAATTTGCAAAAGAGACTTTTCAAGGAGATGTTTTTCATCGGGAGGGACGCCAACAGTATGAACAAGAAAACTGATTTTAAACGAAACCTGAGTAATATTTATAATTACACATTTGAAAATTGGAACTTGACACACCCAGTTTCCCTAAACAACAGTTAATTTTGATTGTCATGTTTTTTTGGTGTGACTCTTGGTAACCCTGTTTCTTGAGATGTCAATTTTCATTTTTCAATTTGCTTCCTCTCACTCTGTGGTTTGAATCTTCTCACAGACAAGCATATGCCTTCCGCAATTCGTCTGCCGCGAAAAGAAAATATTATATAACCCTTTTTGAAAAATTTTAACAGTCAATTGATTTTATAAGTGATTAAAACTATTAATAGATGTTACTCTCACTGTACAGTAGGGATGTACTTTTTAGGTGTTTTGTTTGATGTTGACTTGTTCACATACTACGTAATCGCTCAAGTTAAGTGTAGTAAATATTTTTTAACCTATGTTTTTAAAAGAAATGAGTTTGCCAATTGTAAACCTTTTTTGTAGATGTCTTGTGAAGAAAATAAATAATTTTCGAAATCGTTGACATAATACACAGAGCCTTCCTTAGAACAGCCCAGTACTTTTGGACTGCATCGCTCACGATTTATCTACCTTTTTCTATTATATATATATAATATATATATTAAATATTATATTTATATCCATATATAACTGAATAAACTAAATGGGAGGCGCGAACAGATCCAGGAGGAAATATTATTTGAAAAAATTGATTAATTGACTGAAAGAAATACACACATACAAAACAAAACAAAATTTCGACAAAATATTTAATAATTAACTTATCGGATGAGACCCACTCACTAAATCAAATCTTTCTCAACAAAAACTTACTAAATCACTTCTGTACATGCTCGAAATATTATCTTGTCGACATTCCAGAATGGCCAAGATTTTCCAGCTAAAAAGTCCGACACGGTACACGCAAAAAAAAATTAAAAGGCACCGGCTTTTTTTTGTGTCAATGTTGTGGATCATTATTCTTGGTAATTTGTGAAGTTCAAAATTGATGTCCTACTATAGAGTTGGATCTGAAAAACTCTAAAAATTAAAATTATGATTGAAAATTGGGCCTGAAAGATAGACATATTAGATTTGATTTGCCACTATCCGTTTTTAGCTAACCATTAATAAATCTATGTGTAATTCTATGTTTTTATATTTAGCTTCAATTGTATTTCTTTATTTATGTTCAATAAAGCTAAAACGAAAACTATTGAAGTCTGAAGTTGAGATCGTAGCGCCGGAACGGCTAATATCGGTACTATAGCATGGGCCATTAACGGATTGTTTACATTGTTTGTGGTGGTATTTCGTAGTTTGTATTTTCCAGTGGTTCATTGTGTTTCGATTGAGGATAATATTATCTCTGTTCTACAGTGGATAACCTACCTACATCAAGTTGAAATTTACACTGAGTTTTTATCATTGAACATGAAAATCAATAATAAAATAAAGGAGAGGACGAATAAATTGATTGGTTATAGGAACTATGTATACATCATGAAAAAGCTGTATAATAGAACACCTATTTATTTAAAAAGTGAAAAAACTTTCAAAAGTTTCAAGAAAACATCTCTGACATGTCTACTTTTATTACCAACTGATGAAGTTTTGAGTATAATGGACAAAACTAAGTACTTAACAGCAAAACTGAAAGAAACATCATGAAATAAAAGAAGAATTCACATGAATACTCTGCTTGAATGGTTTCAACGTAATGAGTTATTATATTTTTTGAATTTTCCTGACGTATAACAGCTCTCCTAAAAGTACGGTGGACTTCTGAGAGTCTGATTTTTTTTATAGAATCTCTGTTTTCCTGGTTATATAATTGAATATTTCAGTTTTTGAATAAACAGAAATAAAAGTGCTTTTCCACACAATGTGTGGAAATAGACGAAAAGCATTTTTATTTCTGTTCATTTGAAATGAATTTCCATAAAATAAATAGTTCATCAATATCGCTAATTTTAGTTTTTACCTAGCTATAGAGTCAAGTTTTATTTCTTATTCTTAATTGATGTTATGATAAACTGTTATTTTGGTTGTGCAAATAGACATTATTTATTATTATTATTTTAATAGTATTTGTGGTTGTTACATGAGAGAAAATGCAATTATCTAGAATTTCTGGATGATGTCCAAGGTTCTGATTCCGATAAAAGTGGAATTTCGTTGGTATAGCATTGGACTTCAAAAACCCTGAGTTTTCGGTTAGCTGAAAATTGCACATTATCAGTTGGTATAATTCTATATGGAAACTTACTGCGGGGAAAATAATTATTCTCAGTAAACTGTAAAGAACCACTCTCTTATGTTCAGCCCTTTATTCAATCTTCCAGTTATGAATCCACACCTTTCTTCTGTCCATCATTTCCTTGTTTCCCAACTTTCTTTGGAATACAACTTTGAATTGTCAGCTTTCGGAAAGGTATGTAAGCTATATTCGGGTTTTTTTTTGCCCAAGATGAACAAGAGGATACACAACAATAGTGAGTCATCTCTTCTGAAGGTTTGTAAACGATCCCAAACAAAGTTACACACAATTAACACTCCACAACTGCTCATATAAAATACACGTAAACAGATGTAAACAAAGCAATCTATGGCCCATGCGTTAGTAATATTCGACACCGGTAGGGGGCGTATCGCTTATCTACGTTCGCCAATAGATTATTGTAAGTCTACGAACCTTTAATTGTAACTTGGTTGAAATATAAATTACACAGAAAGTAAGGCAAGGTAACAGTGATACTACTAATCAAAGAAAACAATTTGGGGAATTTTCTACATCATATAAACCTTGGAATCGATCTAACATAAATTCCACGAATACACAAAAATGTCATGTAGTCATGGACCATGTAAATGGATGCGTTAAAATCATTCGAGTTAATTTATATACTAGATAAAATGAACAAGGAAAACTCTTCAATTATTAAAAAAATTCATCAAACAACTTTCCAAGTGAGCTGGTTATATGTATACCGCGACGAATATTAAATTGACGACGGTCAACTTGTATATTTTTCATGATTTGATTCAATTTATCCATAAATCCATTTTAACTTATGAATTCCATCCATTATTTGTTATATTTTGTGTATCCATGTTTTTCATTCAGTATGTCGAATCTGACTGTACTTCATTATTTGTTTAAAATACAACTTAATTCAATATGCATACGACCAAACTCAACAGTCAATTAGGCCGGTCGTATATCAATAAAAATTTGGAAAAGAGAAGGAATAAATTTATTTAACTTATATTAGGTGAATTTCCATAAATCGAATAATTCATGGATATATCATTCATAATAAGAATACTATTCATTATATGGGATGCTTATGTTGCTTTAAAATTCTGGAAGACAAAATAGACATAATTATGATATATTTTCATAATATTAAAGATATTAATTGTATTTTTCAATATTTTCAATTAGTTTGTATTTATTTATTCTTTGAAATAAATTCAAAACCTGAAATGATAGGAACAAAAATATCTCCACTATTCCAGTATTTATTGTATTCGAACGTATTACATTTTATTCATTCTTTCATTTCAATTCCTTTTAATAACGAAGATACGGAAAACATTGTAAAGAGACAGAAATATCACCACAATGGATTCATGTAAGCATTGTAAGTTAATACTATCTATACTTTCATAAAGTCTTTCAATGATCCTAAATATTCAAGTCCCTAAGTATATTGTTCTATTCTACTGAAACATATTCAAAATTTATGTTCTATATCGCACGTTACTGCCATTATTATAAAGAGAAACGTATATTGGAGATCGTAGAATATAAATTACAAGAATCGAATCTTCATATTCGTCGGCAGTTAGACCATAAAATTCGTCACTCTGCATACCCGTATATTCGATATTTTCCATTTCGATATGTTCCAAGCTTATTTCGTTCAACTATTCACATAGTGGGACATCTTCCATGGAAAATGGCACATGTTCAAATGAAAAATTCACAAGTCTCATTGAATTATTGCGCAACGAAATTTATAACTTCGTTTGATCGATATGGTCGTGGATTGCAGCAGATGCTACGTTTGCACAGGGATATTGGATTCCTCTAGGAATCCATCATTCAAACGAACGTATGAAATGGATGTCGCATTTTACCAATGGTAAATGCGCAATAGAGGAATGTTTAAAGCTACAATTCCACCGGAAGAACATTCAGAAACATTTTGTTGCTGAGTGTTTCTCCTTGTTGCCAAAAGTAGAAACTTATGGCAACTTCTTGTTGTTTCCACTGAAGCAACTGAAATTGTCAATAGTTGCATATTGATCAGTAGAAACAATCAACATTTGTTGCCGAAACATGAAGAAATTTTAAGGAACATTTAGGTATATTTCGGAACATTTTCGGAAACACGCAACAGCAACAAAAATTTTTCACAATGTTCCTCATTATTCCACCGGTGGAACTGCAGCTTTACACTGGCCTGAAGAAGCCTAATTCGAAGTTTCTCCATTGTTAGAAACATTTTCACATTGGCTAATTTTATATATTGTGCCTATTACTTTGGGCATATATACACAATATCATTTTTAGGGAAATATTTCTTAAATTTATATTATTTTATGAACAAATTTTACTGAGCATCATCATTTTGCACATTCTTCTCATATACATTGTTTTTTTCTTATTATTTCATCAACTAACTGGTATCTCATAGCATCATACATTTCTCATTCACCTATGTTCATATATACTTTTATGTATGTATGTATATATATATATATATATATATATATATATATATATATATATATATATATATATATATATATATATATATATATATATATATATATATATATATATATATAGGTATATGTATAATCGACTATACTAATTGTATTATGGAATCTAAATATATTTGGGTATGTAGTCAATGAAAAACAAGCGTACTCTTTTTCTTGAGCTCTAGCTTTCGGAAATATATTTTTCCTTCTTCAGGAGCAGCTGTAAAGAATGTCAAGAAAATTAAAAAAACCGAAAAATGTCGAAAAATACAAAAACTTACAAATTGAGGATGTGTTCCCAGTTGGCAATAAAACTATACACAATATCGAACATGATTAACACAACAGAAGCATAGTCAAGTGGCAAAAGCCAACAATCAATTATACGGTCAAAAGAAACAAAAACTTCACACTTTCAAAAATTACTCATTAAATGACTCATGAACCACAATGATACATAATAATTGTTTATACACCTGTCATATACGAAAGCGCTACTCTAATCATTCTAACTACAATTTTGTCAATGCACCTAACTTCAGTCCTTCTTTCTTGACTGAAAAATAGTCAGCAACACATCATACCTTCACACATTACGCGATCTTAACTCGTTTAATTCAACTACTCAAATATATAACATCACAAACACTGAAAATAAAGTTGCGAACTGTTCCCTTTTATAAAATTTATAATAAGACACACGACTTTTGTCTTTTAACATTATCCCATTCTATTAAATACGAATATGTAGTACTCAAATTGTCAATGTCTTTTCTCGAATTCATTGCGTCATCATGCTGTGTTATCCTGACCATCTCGAGAAACAAACTCCTTTCCGTGTTCTTTTCTGTATCTAGAACACTGACATTGTCAAAATTAGGGTGGTGTCCTTCATCCATTGTATGTTTTGACAAGGCACAATTTCTTTTCCTCAAATTGATGTCACTTCTGTGGCCTCTGTTTGAGGGTGGTTGAAATCTGTCCTTTATTTCCAACTGGGAACACATCCTCAATTTGTAAGTTTTTGTATTTTTCGACATTCTCTACAGCTGCTCCTGAAGAAGGAAAAATATATTTCCGAAAGCTAGAGCTCAAGAAAAAGAGTAGGCTTGTTTTTCATTGACTACATACCCAAATATATTTAGATTCCATAATATATATATATATATATATATATATATATATATATATATATATATATATATATATATATATATATATATATATATATATATATATATATATATATATATATATATATATATATATATATATATATATATATATATATATGTATATATAAAAAAAAGGAAACACACGTGTTTCATTCCTCCCTGAAGTATGTGTCAGGGAGGCGGGCAGCTTGAGTTTAGGATTAACTTCTTCAGCCAGATCAGAGGATACATTTGTATGTACAAGTGCATTAAGGATAGGTGAGACGGGATATTTATGGAACATAGGAAGTGTGGGTAGGGTTCAGAGGATTAGTACTGGCCCAGCATTCGCCTTATAAGTTTGCATGCAGTGACTTATATTACCATAAGAAAACCTCTGAAAAAACTCATGGCAGACCAGTCGGCCCCGAGGTTTGAACCCGAGACCTCCCAAATATTAGCCAGCGTACCTAACATACTCAACTAACTAGCTTGGTATATATGTGTATATATATATATATATATATATATATATATATATATATATATATAAATATATATATATATATATATATATATATATATATATATATATATATGTATATATATATATATATATATTTATATATATATATATATATATATATATATATATATATATATATATATATATATATATATATATATATATATATATAGTTGACATGGTTGTGACTGACCAGTTAATAAGTGAACTTCGAAAACCAACCAAAAGGTATTTGTTTGTGAGGCTGCAGTCAAAATTTTGGAATGCCAAGAAAAAAAGAAACAACTCCTTTTGTATTAGGTCAAGCGTTCGAGAAATATTTATTCTTTTCTTCAGGACTAACTAAAAGAAAACATGAAACAGTCAGGCTAGGCACACTTAAAAACACAGAGATGATACTACTTACAAACGAGAGTATTGAAGGAAACTAACATCTTCATCAAACAACAGAACATTCAAAGTAGCATCTCTAACTAACAGAGTCAATGAAACATTTTTAAAATAAGGATTAACATTGTCGCTACTACAACGAGCAGAAAAATCCTTAAACAATTATAATATTAAATGGAAATTGAGAAAACCAGAATCACATAGTCAGACAGTAACAGAGATCAAAGTAAAGGATAAAATAAACAAATATGACAATGATTGATGTTACAGATGTCATTGAGAATACCCCTAGTCCAATTTATAGATCTCTCTTTCATATTGACCAACTTACGAAATCTATAAACCTTAGGATAGCTAAGAAGAATGTGGTAACTGTGTCTCAGCTCTTTTCAAGAACTAAAGTTCCTTTAAAGGTTTTGGAGAGATCATGTGTCATTTACAGGATAGAGTGTGGGGATTGTTGTCTATCTTACATAGGGCAAACGTCGCGTAATTTGTTGGGAAGAATTGCGTCTCATAGGAGTGATATTAGGTGTGGTAAACTATCTTGTGCTCTAACTAAACATGCTATCAAACAGAAACATGCGGTGAATTTTGATGATGCGAGGATTCTGGGTGTTGAGAGGAATTTATTTAAGCGTTCGTTCCTTGAAATGATTCACAATAATAATTTAGAAAATCCTATGACTAAGAGGTCTGATATAGGTAATCTCAGCTCTATTTACACGTATTTACTCAGGTTACAGAATGTTAAATTCAGGGGTATTTCAACTGACAGTTCTTCATTACCATAAACTTGACACTTTAGTAGTTTTTCTTCAAATCTTCATTTGGTTTATGTGGTTTCCGAGGCAAAACGAAACTATCAAAATGAGGTTGAATATTCCCAACCGCCATTTTTGAAACGAAGTTCTTTACGGTAGGCTTGGAGGAGATAGGTATTTTGCTGCGCGATGAAACTGAAAATAATGGAACGACACACAAGCGAATATTGTATAATAACTTTCTATTTCTCCCTCTTTCTTTCCGTTCTCTCACCCCTTCTTTTTCTGATCCTACTCCGCCACACGAATCGCCAATGCATAGTATATACTCATGAATTCATGTACAAGCAACGCGAAAGCGTAATGAGCCTGGCAGATGTGAATCATCGAAATAATTTTGTATAAATTATATGCATAATAGAACAGATTACGACAGGAATCAAATATGGCATAATAGAAAAATAATGCATTACAAATTTGTTCCATAAAATAATGACTATGTATAGTAGGTTTATATTCCATTATAAAGCGTGGCGATACGTTACACTCTCGTTATATACACTCTTCCGTCTTTATTGTACATTGTATTGACGACCGAGTGGTCTGAGTACTGAATATTGGTACTTTATTTCTAGTTTCGAGTCCCATAGGTGACTGCTGGCTTTTTCATTTTTTATCAATTATATAAACTTGGATCAGTATAAGTTATCACTTCTGTCGTGCGCCCCGACACGCACATGTTTCTTTTTTGCAAATTGTGGTCCTTCTATATTATCCGAAGGAACCAGCAAACACTGAAATGCAGGCAATGTACAAAAACTGTACAGCGTTGCTGCACTTCACTGCAGCGATGGTAATGCAGTAACTGTATCAAAGCGGACCGTATATGTCCCGCTGAATTGTACAGTTACTGTACAGTACATACTGCATTTGATTTGCAGCAGCGCTGCACAATGGCTGTATATGAATGCTCATATACAGCCATTGTGCAGCGTTGCTGCAATTCAAATGCATCGAGGTTTTGTAGTAACTGTACAAATAATGTTCAGCCTCGTTGCATGTGAAATGCAGCAACGCTATACTATGGTTGCATACCAAACGCAGTTTTTACTGTACAGCAACTGTAAATTTGATTAAGGAATTCAGTATGTCAAAGTTTTGAAAATTACTAAAAATCATTAATCTTGATCCTATAATTTGCGGTTTTGGTGTATAATCCAATGAAAAGTTAGCTTAATTGGAGAAAATTCTATATTAAGCATAAATTAATCGCTAATATTGAAGTTTCGCTTATCACTTGGTGAAACATGATTAAATACTGATATTTAAAATAAAAACACTTGGCTTTAAGTTTCACAAATATATTGAATAAAAATTAACAATTAAATTAGTCAACTAGTTTCGGGTTATGGGCCCATTATCAAGACAGTCTTGATAATGGGCCCATAACCCGAAACTAGTTGACTAATTTAATTGTTGATTTTAATTCAATATATTTGTGAAACTTAAAGCCAAGTGTTTTTATTTTATATATCAGTATATAAATTAATAGTATATACAATATAAATATAAACTTCTTATAAAAAAACAACTAAAACAGGAATATTAATTGGAATTTAAAATATAAAATAAAATATATACCTATATAAAAAAAAGAATAATGAACAAAAGATAATAATAAACAAAATATCCCTCTCTATGGAGGTTTATACATTTGAAGGTATATTTTGCTTTTGGCTGCTCCTCACTTCTCTCTCATATGTATTTCTCAACCATATTTTAATGGTGGTTTCGACTTCCGTCTGTGTAGCATTTTCGCAGCCCTTGTTTCTTCGTATGGTTACTAAAAGAGGAGAAATATGACGTAAGAAAAAGCATTTTACGTTTTCTTCATAAATACAACTAACACTTTTTGAGACACCATTACTACTACTGTCACTATCAAAAGAATCATTAGTTGATAATAAATTATTCTGATTACTTAAATTAGGTGCAACAATAAAGGAAGTCGAAGGTAATGAATTATCATTGATAGTCTGATGGTTAGTCAATACTTTCGATTCAATTTCAGATATTTTCATGACATTTTCAACATTTCTTTTCAATATTCGGTTTAATTGCCGTTTGCTTTTTGGTTTGAATTCCATATTCTTCCGCTTTTTGGAAAAGTTCTATATCACTCTGTATAAGTCTTTAAATATTCCACTACTTTAGGTTATAAAAACATAGGAAGATATCAGTGTTTGCACGTACCTTATTTCATCTCGTTGGGACTGCATCATTGCAATCCGCCCATAAATTCGAGCGGAAATTACACACTATATAGGTACGCACTTAGTCCCGCACAATAAAATGAAGTAGGTACCTACTTATGTTCAGTTAAAATGTTAAAGAGCAATAATTGTTATCTTTCCACAATCTTTACAACCACAATACCACAAATCTTACTCAGCAATGAAATGGAAAATGGCGTCCAACGTAGAGATACCGTACCGTACTGAAGAGTAACGACTCCGACCTACTCCACGACGGGGGCATCTTGGGGTAGGTTGGAGTCCGATGCGATGCCGCGTGCCTGGTACAAGTATTCGGACCGTTTTGCGTTTGCAAATATTACTTCACAGTTGCTTCACATTTACTGAACTTCACTGGCTGCGTATGAGACCCTTCATTTTTGTTGCGCAGAAACTGTACAGCAACTGTACTTTAACTACTGCATTCTTTGAAACGCAGTATTATCAATACATAAACTGTGCAGTTTTAATACATCAATTTATGTGCTGTATTCAGGTGGCACTTGTAATTCAGTATCTGTACAGTTGCTGTATGTTGTGTTTGTTGGGATAGTTTCGTATGACATATTGCATGGGATTGGTTTTGGTACGAATTGCTTGGGGGGTTAACCCCCTAGGAGAGGAAATAAATTTTGCTTACACGATAGAAGGCGCAATTTTGGGACCATAGGATTAAAACTTTGTATGTCGGTACTTTCGTATGATATCTTGGATCGTATTTATTTCGATATAAATTGGTTGGGGGTTGACCCCCGAAAGAGGAGATAAATATTGTCTACACGATAGAGGGCGCAATTTTTGTTTTTTGGATTTAGAACAAAAGTCATAATTGAATGAATACATTTTTCAAACTGGATACGTTTTGAAAACCTGCTTTTCTAATGCAGCTCGCTGCGATAGAGTTTTTTATGTATATATTTGTTGATTTTTCGTGATTTTCGAAATTTTGTCAAACTCCATAACTTCTGCTGATTGAGTTAGAGGGTTTTACGTAGATTGAGTAAATGTTGAGGAAGTGCATTTTGGTAGTTTCAACAATTTTTCTCAATCGCTGCACTGCGTGGGGACTATTCCGTTAAAATCGCGAATGTTTTGTGCTAAAAGAGTGTTGAAGTCTGGTACGTGGATTTAGTTAATGTTCAGGTGAGTTCCTTCGTTGGTTTTAACTTCGCAATTTTTTTTCTCATGAAATGAATTCATTTCTACTTTTGAATTTGGTTTGCTATTCAAGCGTGATTTTTCAAAATACATTTCAATCCGTCAGAATCGCATCCCGAGCCGATGTGATGAAGCTCTGCTGCTCTCGAGTTTTTTCTTCATAAAAGCATAATTCATTTTGCCAGAACATCAAAGAGATTTTAATTATATTACCTGCTCAAAGAACTCCATAATCTATTAAAGAAAGAGGTGGTTATTCGATTATAACATTTTTCCTTCCAATAAATTCACTAGGAGTTTCACTCTATAATCCGGAAACAAAAGATATAGACGAAGAGGAGCTTACGGAAACTTACCACATCCTCAATTCCTTTCGAATTTCTTTCAATCCATTATGTAACTTTTGAAGTTCATAGAAATCATCCATTTTGGTTCATTTTGTATTATCTTTTCTCTGCCACCAGCATTTGAACGAGGTTATCTCTATGATAAATGTAAGAGATTTAAGCCTTTGTGGAAGTAATGATATCTAATAAGCAGAATTGATATTTTTCTTGCTGAAACGTCCGGAAATTCAGCGTGCATTGTCCGACCAAGATCCTCCATAATTCATGGCTCCGATACGATCTTACTCTTGTATTGTCTCCTTATCTATATTATTTTGTGACCAGCTGAAATATCCTTTTCTCTAATGATGGAACTAAGTAATGGGACTAATGAAATAAAGGAGTATTTGGCTCGAAGTAGCCTTTCTTATCTGCGTTTTGTTTGATGAAAATTATTTTATTTTCAGGCTGACAATGAAATGATTTCGAGCGGTTATATTCTTTTGTTTTAAGTGAGCCATTAAAAATACTTTCTATTAATGATCATTTTAAGATATCCCGTCAGTATTTTGTAAATACATTTTAGAGTGTCCAATTAATATGCAAATAATATAACTTTCAGTGGAATATTAAAGGCCGCTACTTTATGTAAATCCATTTCAAGTAGGAACTAAATGAAAATTCAGATATACAACATATTTCATGATATTGTTAAGTTTCTTAGAAGTGACAATTTCAAAAATTAATTAATTTGTTTGTTAGTTACTTATCGCTCTCATATATTATGAATACGAGCATATATTCCAAAGAATTCACTCACGCCTTGGCAATAGTAGAAGGTACCCTCCACGGCCAAGAAAATTAAAAAACATGTTCTTCTTTGTAAATCCCTGACATTTCTTACGTTTTATTTTTTAAATTCATAGTATGGTCCTCTTAAAGCTGTAAACTAGTAATACCGAGAATTGCTTTTCGTTTTTTTATAATGCTGAATTTTCCAGGTTCTTCCAGAAATGTACATAATTCTTGAGAAATATACTCATTTATGTTCCTTTTTATTTTATTTGTTATAAAGAATTCATATTTTAAATACATATGACAAAAATTAAAATAATATTGAAAACAAAAAGTGAGAAATGAAATGCTATCCTGATTAAAATAAAAATATTGAAAAATATGAAGATATTCATTCTCTATTTGAAGGTTTTCGCCTTGAGCTCCTTTGTTTTCCAGGAATTTATAATGTAACTGTAAAAATGTTGTTCATCTTCAGGAACTCACTGATTTAGATATTGTAGGTGGTTTATTTTTTACTCTAAAATTGACACCAGGCCGTCAGCATATGCTGGTACTGAGGGCCCTAATAATTTTCGTGAGCAACACAATTATTTTCATTTTGCACTACCCGGCGTCTCTTCTTAGTAATCTCTGATACTTATATTTCTTGCTCATTATCAGTATCTCTACTGTCGTCCGAACTAGACATATTGCATTCAATACAACACACGCACTGTATCAAAGCTAATTCACAAGAAAAAACAATTCGACAAGCACAAGCTTGCATCTTTTAAACGGAAACAGAACACGGAAGCAAGATCACGAGATGATGCAATTTTTAATATTTATTTCTCAAAGGCGCTAAGTGGGCTCTCTTGGGCCCTTTCTGCACTCAACAAGTATTTCCTCGTTCATAAACATAACTACGCAGTGATGAAAGTTAGTTCCTTTCTCTACCAAACGCTAAAGTTTAACTCGAGCATTGAATTTTCGCAATAAAAAGAAAATGGTCGACATAACACATAGGCCCTTTCAGAAATAATCGATTCAAGTAGTCTTTCTTATAGCTAAAAATTTAGGATTACATCAGAATAGTTTTGAATTAATGTTTCATATAATTACAAAATTTCTTTCATAGACCTTCTTCTTCTTTCTCAGTTTGTACACTCTTGGATATAAAGCCTCTCCATTGATTCTCCATGCCTGCCCATCCTCGGCCAATCTAAGTTTTTACCCGCTTTTTCCTTGATATCGTCGGCCCATCTCTTATGAGGTCTGCCGACACGTCTTGTGCTTTGTCTTGGTCTCCATCTTATAACCCTGGTTGACCATATCCTGTCATGCGACGTGTCCTGTCATGACACTTGTGATCTTTGTTCTTCGTCTTATCTCTGTGTTAGTTATATTGTCTCGCAAGACTATTGGCGTCTGAAATTAGGATCGTAGCGCCGGAACGGCTAATATCGGTACTACAGCATGGGCCATTAACGGTTTGTTTACATTGTTTTGTAATGGTATATACGTTCATTTCATTCTGAGTTTACGAACGTGCTGTTCGTAATTTGTGTTTTGTTAGACTTCGTATTTTCTAGAGATTCATTGTTTTTTGATTGAGGACAATATTATCTCCGTTCAACAGTAGATAACCTATCTACATCAACTTCAAATTCACACTGAGTTTTTATCATTGGACATGAAAATCAATAATAAAGGAGAAGACGAATAAATTAATTGGTTAGAGGAACTATGTATACATCATGAAAAGGCTGTATGATACAACACCTATTTATTTAAAAAGTGAAAAAGACTTTCAAATGTATCTCTGAAATGTCTAGTTTCATTACCAACTGAAGAGGTTTTGAGTATTATAATGGACAAAACTAAGTACTCACCAACAAAACTGAAAGAAACAACATGAAATAAAAGAAGAATTAAAATCAATACTCTGCTTGAATGGTTTGAAGATAATTAGTTATTATATTTTTTGAATTTTCCTGACGTATAACAGCTCTCCTAAAAGTACGGTGTATTTCTGAGAGTCTGTTTTTTTTATAGAATCTCTCTTTTCCTGGTTATATAATTGAATATTTCAGTTTTTACCTAGCTCTAGAGTCAAGTTTTATTTCATATTCTTGATGTTATGATAAACTGTTATTTTAGTTGTGCAAATAAACATTATTTATTATTATTATTTTAATAGTATCTCTGGTTGTTACATGAAAGAAAATTGCACATCATCAGTTGGTATAATTTTATATGGAAAAATCCACAAACTTACTGCAGGGAAACTAATTATTCTCAGTAAACTGTAAAGAAAAACTCTCTTATGGAATACAGCTTTGAATTGTCCAGCTTTCGGAAAGGTATGTAAGCTATATTTGGAGTTTTTTGCCCAAGATGAACAATAGGATACACAACAATAATAGTGATTCATCTCTTCTGAAGGTTTGTAAACGATCCGAAACAAAATTAAACACAATTAAAACTCGACAACTTCTCATATAAAATACACCTAAACATAATGGCCCATGCCTTAGTGATATTCTACACCGGTAGGGGCGTATCGCTTATCTACGTTCGCCAATACCAAGCATAGCCCGTTCCATGGCTTTAATGTGTATGTTTATCATACTGATGATGAAATATGTTATTTCTTCGAATATAAATTTAGAGAAGGAAGACAGAAATAAATAATATGCATCAGAGCTCCGTCACTAAGGCCGTATTTTTAGCGTGAAAAACAATGCGTCGAGGTGCCATCCGAACAGAATGAATTAGAGTATTGAAAACCACGCTTCAATATCAAATCAAGATAAACATTTCAAAAAATTTATTTTCTAGAAAAAAAAATTCGCAAAGTGAATCACGTACTGAGCGATTCGAAATGAATAGTCTCAGGGAAGGGCAGCGCGGTTCAGGAATTTCAATATGAATTCAATCTAGGTAACTAATTTGAACGATCTAATTCATCTACAGAATCTGTGACGCAAATTTTCAAAAATCCGAAATATCTACCTGTAACGGCTGCGGTTACTCAAATTCTGACAGTTTCGTTCTGTCTCGAAAACAAACCCAGCTGCCAAATTTCAGCTCAATGAGAGCCGTTTACGATGCTTATTTGTGAAGGAAATTATTATGTAATTTGATTACATACAAGATTAAACAAGATAGATTAACCTTCTCAGATATTCTTATAAATTTGGGCAGTAAAGAAAATTGAGACAACGTCGAATCAAACGACAATTTATTAATTTAAATGTAGAATTAATTAACATTTAATCATCCATATTCTGCTACTAATCGATCCACTTGACAACTCTTATTAGTGGTTCAAAACGTAAAATGAAACTTATTCTTCAAAATGTGTTAACCTAATGCAGTTACTTTCCAACCGCTATCAATTTATCTCAAGGTTCCACGAGAACTTTTTCCCTATAGTTGACGTCTTTGAACCCTGCCACCAATCTAATCACTCCATCTTTTGTTACATTTTCCGGCAAAATATTTTCACGACAGCACGTTTTTCTTACGGAATGAATTGCCCCTAGTATTTCACTCTACGACCAGATAGATTGATGTTCTCCTTTCAGATGAGAGATGTCAGATATTTCATTAATCATAATTTTTCTTGTTTGTATAACAAAAATTGATAATTGATATTTGAATCTGAGCGCGTTCGGGTAAGGCATATTTCGGAGTATTATATCTCATTTTCTTAATTAATACAGCGTAAAAATGCCATCAACGGCTGAATGTGTAAGAGTATGATGAATTATGATGAGCTGAACAAAGGATCTTATTCCATGGAAACAAATAAGAATCACAAAATCATGCAACTAACTTAATTCATATATAGATGTATATATATATATATATATATATATATATATATATATATATATATATATATATAGGATTCCGGTTCCGGTACTCGTACTGGAAACATCAATATATATATATATATATATATATATATATATATATATATATATATATATATATATAAATATATAAGGATTTCGGTTCCGGTACTCGTACTGGAAACATCATAGCGTCAGTGCTCCGCAAAATTATTCATTTAGACAGTTTAAAACCACAATTTTCACAATAAATATTATACAAAACCAAAAACTAAGTGCGATTGAGTGATATCGATAATAAACATCGCGTTATTTGCTGGATCTACACAAAAGATTGGAATAAAAAATATTGCAATAAAAACATTGGAACAACATTAAGGTTAGAATTATATCCACAGAATATCAAACCATTATAGAAAACAGTCACATTAGACAACTGACACACTGCTGCCGAAACTTGAAGTTTCACGTTTCACCTAATAGCGCCACTTCAGTGTTGCCAACAACCAGAAATAATTGAATACGTTCCATAACACGCTAAACATGGAAGAGCAATTTCAACTACTATTCAATAAGATGAAAATCGAAATGCAGAACCAAACGATTGAACTAACTAACACAATACTTGGTAAAATGGATGAAAAATTGAAACCCGTCTTACAAGATAACCAAATATTGAAACACAAAGTTGAAAATCTAGAAAATAAAGTAGAACTTCTAGAGAGAGAGAAGAAGAGCAATAATATAATCATTCATGGATTAGCAGAAAAGGAGCAGACGACGTTGGATTTAATCAAATACATTAAAAAGTGTTTTCTGGATGAACTCGACATAACCGTAGAAAATTATGAAATAAATAAAATCTACCGCATTGGCTCAGGAAATAAAAATGAGAAACCGAGGCCTACGCTCCTTTCATTGGTAAGTGGATGGAAGAAATCTGAAATAATGAGGAACAAAAAGAATCTAAAAGAGTTATATATAACAGAAGATTACTCTAAGAAAACTTTAGAAATTAGGAAGTCATTGCAACCCAAACTAATGGAAGAAAGGCAAAAAGGAAACTTGGCGTACATAAAATATGATAAACTCATTGTAAAGGAAAATTCGAGGGCCATAGAAAAAAGGAAGAGAGAGAAATCTACCTCACCGCAAATTGAATTACAGCCAAGGAAACAACAACCGCTAAACTCGGCTAAAAACAATATAATAAATGCATTCGAGGTGATGAGAGGCCGATCTCACTCGCTTTCAACAATTTCAACAACAACGAAGCAATAGCAATTAAGTACCGGCGATCGGAAACAAAAACAACATAAAACGCAGGAAACAACAGGAAAGAAATACTCTCCCCCAAGCCGGCTGGTCCCCGTGGGGGAAAATGACCACAACCCTCCAGCAAGGCCAGAAAAAACAAATGGAATAATAAAACAACCGCAACAAACTCTCAAGATTGGAACATTCAACGTAAGATCACTAGCAACAACAAAAAGATTTATAGAACTAACAGCGCCCTCGAAAGAGGTGGATAGAAGATATAGAAGGGATAGCAGGAAGTGGATGGAGAAAGAAATCTATGGATAGAGAGGTCTGGAAGAAGCTGGAGGAGGCCTTTACCCGAGAAGGGGTTCCGATCAATGGTACTGAAGAAAACAATGATAGCGAGTAGAAGAAAAAGAAAACAACTTCATACATACATACACTTAGGTATATTTGAAACTAATCACTACAAGTTATATTTGCAATATATAATTATATGTATGTATATATAAATTTTGTAATAACAATTGAAGATTGGAAATAAAACGGGCTTTATTATATTACTATATTATTATATATATATATATATATATATATATATATATATATATATATATATATATATATGTATATATATATATATATATATATATATATATATATATATATATATATATTTATGTATATATATATGAAGATATATATATATATATATATATATATATATATATATATATATATATATATATATATATTTATATACAGAATAACGTCAGAAAGATTCGAAGTTGACTTCAGGATTTCGTAGCTATAAACGAAATGATTCGGAAGTGAATGATTATCTTGGTACTACATTGAACAACAAACATTTTAGCATTTCTTTCAAAACTTTTTGTTGAATTATTCTTGAAATTGAGTATTTCATGCAGAATTTATTGTTTTTTCGCGTTATTATTGATAATACAAAAAATTAATTATACTACATTCATTAGCATCGTTTGTAGGTAAAAATAAAGAAATAAAAATCAATTTATTTCCAAACCGGGTTCCAGCGTGATGGATCTCAGGAAATTTGAAATTTGTTGAGAATATTTCTTATTGTCAGTCTGTCTCCAAGTTATTGTTTCTTGTGTTCATCATATACAAAATTTTAGCTTATACATATCTTATGCTATCTAAGATGGAAGCGATGACGAGTTCTGACATTCTAAGAAGAAAATTATTTTTAAAATAAAATAACAATGAATAAAGCTTAAACTTTAAAATAAAACACACTTGGCTTAAGTTTCAATATATGAAAATATTTAGATACTGTACAGAGCAGTAAAGGATAGTCGACAGTAACCAACATATTAAAATAAGAATCATTGCTTTTCATTCGTTTCGTTCATACATAGGTTGCTCACTATTCCATTATCGGAAACAAATTTTCAAACCGAAGTTAATACAATTGAATTATTAGCCACCAATAACGGTTACAATGAAAGTCTTATCGATAAGCTCATTGGGAAAAAACGAATAAAGAATCTGTTGCATTCAATATACCCTACGCTAATTATTAATGAAGAACAAAAATACTTCCCAATAAATTATGTGCCGAATTTGAGTAGAAAAATTCGTAACAGACTATCAAAAAATAACGTTAAAACAATTTGTACAAATAAAAGAAACTTGAGGTCATTCTTAGTGAATAATTAAGAAAAATCTAACGTCGGAGAAAACAGTGGTGTTTACAAAATATTTTGCGACGAATGTCCTGCTTTCTATATTGGACAAACAGGAAGGAATATAAACATTTGTGTTGAAGACCATAAAAAGTCAATTTCACAAAATAAGAATAGCACTGGCTTCTCCGACCATTCTATAAAATTTAATCATTTCCTGGATTTCAACAAAACCCAATTGTTGCATTCAGGTAAAAAAGGCAAGTGCCTTGACCTGCTTGAAATTCTTGAAATAATTTCCGCCCATAATAGCAAACAACCCCTTGTAAACGAACAATTTGATTTTCAGGTATCACCTTTGCTTTTGTCTGTTTTATAAAATAGGATGTAATACTCTCCTGTAGTCAGTCTTGATAAAGAGTTCATAACTCGAAACATGTCGACTATGCTTTACTGCTAAATACAGTATCTAAATATTTTTGTATAGTGAAACTAAAGTCAAGTGTGTTTTTTTTTAACTTTAAACTTTATTTTTTATGATGTTTCACCAAGTGATGTGCGACAATTATTCAATCTCAGTTATTAAAATTACAATGTTTACTATAACAAAAAATATTTTGATAATGACACAAAGTCTCTCCACAGTGCTTCAGAGATGAAACTGAAGGAAATAGAAAGGAAATACAGGAACATTAGACATTCTAGGTCATGTTGTATAAATATATAACATGTATAATACATACATTAACCAAATATTCTAATCTAGCCAGTAAAGTCGAATAAGAATATTTTCAACTACTTTCTTTTTTTTATGATTTAGAAGCATAAAAAGAAAACTACAAGGTACAAGATAACGAATACCGACAATAGTTTCCAAATTAATATTCCTTTACAAATATAAAATATGCGATTTTTACTTTTCATCGATCAGCATCTCGAGAGGGTACACATGCCCCAATGAAAATAAATACACGCCAAAAGGTGAGCTTAGCACTGTAGAGATTTAAGTACTTTCGTATTTCATATTTATTACGCCGTGTACTTTGATAAATTACCTTTTATGCGGATGATGGATGCGAATTTCGATGAAAAGTTGCATAAGCTATTCATTTTCACTACACATGAAACTCATTAAACCAGATGAGTGGAATAAAATAACCAGAAAAATATTTATGAAGCTGGAAATTTCAAGTTTTTCGTGAACGCTGTGAAGATTTTGAAATGGTGTTCGCTTTATCCCACATGGGGTTGTTTTAGTATGAAGTCCCAACTAAAATATGTACCCCATTTAAAATATCCACCTCTAACACAATAAATATTCAAAATCTTGTCTAACGACGTGATCAAACGGTAATTTGCAAAGTCCATGAAGAGATCCAGGTTCTGTATCATAAAATGTATATATATATATATATATATATATATATATATATATATATATATATATATATATATATATATATATATATATATATATATATATATATATATATATATATATATATATATATATAAGTTGATAGTTTTGAGAAGGAAGTCCACTTAGGTATGCTAATACCTCTTTCCTTTCCTTCATCATTGTAAGGGGAAAGGGGTCAACTTTGAAATTTGAAATGCTTACCCCTGTTTTTGATTACAGATTCATGTTCAACAGCAAAAAATACAAAAGTTTTGTACGAACAATTTTTTACGATTTTCCACAGATGGCCCTGTAATCGAATTTGAATTTACCGTCTCAACGACGTTAACGTCAGAATTTCATTTGACTGAACAATAGAACGAATAAGTTAAGGTCATCAGGATGGTAAATTCAAATTCGATTACAGAGCCATCTGTGAGGAATCGTGAAAAATTGTTCGTACAAAACTTTTGTATTTTTTGCCGTAGAATACATATCTGCAATAAAAAATAGAGGATTCCATTTGAAATTTCAAAGTTGTCCCCTATCCCCTCTCAAGGGTGGAGAATTTTTAGCATAAGTGGACTTCCCACTCAAAACCATCTTTTCATTAAAAACATTTTTGTGTGAGATGTTTCGTTTTCGAAATTTTCAACTGATTCAACTTAAAAAATTCACCCGGTATATAAATATATATATATATATATATATATATATATATATATATATATATATATATATATATATATATATATATATATATATAGGTACATTTATTCATTCAGATCTTCACCATTTGATAGCCTCAGTGAACTATGGGAAAAAACAAAAAATATGCAATTTATATAAAACTAAATACAAACAAAGATTAAAACCAATATTTCAGCAACTTAAAAAAGAACGGAAATCTGTGAGCGAACCAAAACAAAAACTTACATATAAGCAGCAGTCGAAGGAAAGAGCTCGCCTGACATCACCAAAAATATGTCAATGACTCCATAAAAGGATGGAAATCACCCAAAATTTTATGAAGTGAAGAAAAGACAAGCTTATTAGTACGGGCCAGATGTGAATAAAAACACACATATATATATATATATATATATATATATATATATATATATATATATATATATATATATATATATATATATATATATATATATATATATATATATATATATATATATTAACAAAACTGAATTTGAATTTACTACGTTTCTTATCACAAAATATTTTGAAAAATATAACACTGCGATTGCAATTTCGGTCACTAGACCATCATCGGGCAGATTGAGTTAAGAACTGAATACAGAATAATTATAGATTTGCGCTTACGGGTGGAAAAGGATTATCGCAGGTACCTAAATAGACAAGAGGAACATATTTCAAGAAGGGCTAATCGAGTGAATTTCACAAATTGTACAATACAATCTTCTTAGAAAAGTCATTATTGTTTAAATACACTAAATATAGGAGAATATATCAAGTCAATCTGGTCGTTCAGCAAGATATCTTTTGCATTATTATTGAGTTTAAAAATTTCTAATGATTCTAAGTAAGTAAGTTTGGTTCCTTTCGGTAATTTGTGCATGATTTGAAAATTATCTATTTGTGGAAATGGGTGGTGGTTTTCACGGCAATGATTTGAAAACGTTGAATCCGTTTTATTTTTCAAAAAAGATTGTTGGTGTTCTTTAAATCTTGTCTTGAACGATCGACCAGTCTGACCTATATATACTCCTTTACATACAGGACAAATCAACTTATATACTCCTGAACTTTCAAATTTTGAAATTATATCTTTGGCATTGAATAAAAATCCTGAGAGTTTTGTCTTAGGTTTGAAAGCAATTTTAATATTACATTTAGGTATGACATTAGCAACTTTTTCTGTTAGAGGACCAACATATGTTAAAGATGTGAATTTTTCTGATTTTTCTACTTTTAATTGGGGATATATGCTGTTGTGCGCTAGTTGATTACGTTTCTTGTTTATCATTTTATCTATCAAACTTGTATGAAAACCATTATTTGACGCAATTAGTTTTATAGTCGATATTTCTTTCGCTAAATTTGTTACGGATAATGGAATTGAAAACGCTCTGTGGATCATTGAATTAAAAGCTGAATGTTTATGGGAAAGAGGATGATTTGAATCCGACGGAATACATATATCCGTGAAAGTTGGTTTTCTATATATATCGAAACTCAAAGTATTATAATTATGGAAGATAGTTAAATCCAAGAAGTTTATTTGTCGATCCAAGTCTTTTTCAATTTTGAACTTTATATTTGGGTGAATGCTATTAATTTAATTCCAAAACTGATCTAATTGTCTTGCGGTGCCCTTAAAACAAGCAATTACATCATCAACGTATCTATGCCAAAAACTTATATGCGATGCTTTTGTAGAATTGAATATTATGTTCTCTATATGTGACATGAAAATGTTTGCAATAAGCGGACTTAAGGGGGAACCCATAGCCAGCCCACTAGACTGTTCAAAAATTTTGTTATCAAACTGGAAGTAATTTTGACTAAGACATATATCTAATAAGAAAATGATATCATTTATTTTAATAGTATCCATAGTGGATTGTTGCAAAATATCTAAGACAAGTGGTAAACACTCATCTGCTGGTATATTGGAGAACATATTATCAACATCGAAGCTAACAAGAAAAGAGTTAGCAGGAGTTACAAAGTTTTTCAGCTTCTGTACTAAATCAACAGAGTTCTTTACTGTGTATTTTGGAGTGAAATTAGTTTTTGAATTATATTAATAGCATTCACCCAAATATAAAGTTCAAAATTGAAAAAGAATTGGATCGACAAATAAACTTCTTGGATTTAACTATCTTTCATAATAATAATACTTTGAGTTTCGATATATATATTTCACGGATATATGTATTCCGTCGGATTCAAATCATCCTCTTTCCCATAAATATTCAGCTTTTAATTCAATGATCCACAGAGCGTTTTCAATTCCATTATCTGTAACAAATTTAGCGAAAGAAATTTCGACTATAAAACTAATTGCGTCAAATAATGGTTGTCATACAAGTTTGATAGATAAAATGATAAACAAGAAACGTAATCAACTAGCGTACAACAGCATATATCCCCAATTAAAAGTAGAAAAATCGGAAAAATTCACATCTTTAACATATTTTGGTCCTCTAACAGAAAAAGTTGCTAATGTCATACCTAAATGTAATATTAAAATTGCTTTCAAACCTAAGACAAAACTCTCAGGATTTTTATTCAATGCCAAAGATATCACTTCAAAATTTGAATGTTCAGGAGTTTATAAGTTTATTTGTCCTGTATGTAAAGGAGTATATATAGGTCAGACTGGTCGATCGTTCAAGACAAGATTTAAAGAACACCAACAATCTTTTTTGAAAAATTAAACGGATTCAACGTTTTCAAATCAATGCCGTGAAAACCACCACCCATTTCCACAAATAGATAATTTTCAAATCATGCACAAATGACCGAAAGGAACCTAACTTACTTACTTAGAATCATTAGAAATTTTTAAACTCAATAATAATGCAAAAGATATCTTGCTGAACGACCAGATTGACTTGATATATTCTCCTATATTTAGTGTATTTAAACAATAATGACTTTTTTAAGAACATTGTATTGTACCAATTTGTGAAATTCACTCGATTAGCCCTTCTTGAAATATGTTCCTCTTGTCTATTTAGGTACCTGCAATAATCCTTTCCCACCCGTAAGCGCAAATCTATAATTATTATTCTGTATTCAGTTCTTAACTCAATCTGCCCGATGATGGTCTAGTGACCGAAGTTGCAATCGCAGTGTTATATTTTTCAAAATATTTTGTGATAATAAACGTAGTAAATTCAAATTTAGTTTTGTTAATCATGTTAAATTATCACGTAGTAACGACGGATTCCATCAACTATATGTATATATATATATATATATATATATATATATATATATATATATATATATATATATATATATATATATATATATATATATATATATATATATATGTACACTTGTAGGGAATCTAAAGGCAAGCCTCACTGAATTATTTTGTTAAATCTCTTTGACACTGTTGATTATGTATCATGAATTGCTTTAAAAGTTTTCACTAGATACATCTGAAATTCATGTTTTTCAGATATTCTATACACAATGATGCTAGTTATATCAAAGCTTTGGATGTTGGTATCCCAATATTCTGCCAATTATCGCACTCAAAAATAGAGTAGCTACCTACGTGATCTGCACTTCTAAAGTGTTGTTTCAATAAAGCAGAGATGGATTTCCACCCCACTGTTGAATTTCGTTTGATGGATTTTATTATTTCTTTCGGTGGGATATTTTTACTTTGTGTCATCAGAAACAGTGAATCTCATATTGCTTTCCATTATATATGTATTGAATAAGGCAGTGCATATTCGAAAAATGAATGAACATCTAGTTAGGCGACTAAAGAGATTAGAGAAAATGTATCTTTAAATTTGTATGATTAATGCGATAAAACTAAAAAATTGCCGCTCGAGAGAGGATTCTTCGATTTAATTAGAAAAAATTTTCATCAGATAATTTATATACAACTATTATGG
The DNA here is from genome assembly GCA_030704885.1 of Cynegetis impunctata. Lineage (NCBI taxonomy): Eukaryota > Metazoa > Arthropoda > Insecta > Coleoptera > Coccinellidae > Cynegetis > Cynegetis impunctata. The sequence goes on along the minus strand of JARQZK010001460.1, from coordinate 998,905 downwards.
AAGACATGATATCCATAAATATTTTCTCGCTAATTTCGTACGTAGCTTTGAAATCGAACTGAAAATCAGGAATTCCTCTGAGTTTATCATGAGTAATGAGTTAATAGTAGCACATATATTTTTTGCAAGGCAGGTAAAAATAAAATATAACCATTTTTAATGTTTTCACAAACGATGAATTTATATATATATATATATATATATATATATATATATATATATATATATATATATATATGTATTCGAATTGTTGTTGCCTGTGAACTATTTCTAATCTCTTGATAATTATTAGCAATAACAGGCTTGCTGAATCTCAAAAAACTCGATTTTATTTAAAAGTTGACGTTTCGCCACGACATTCGTGGCTTTATCAAAACCTTTGAAAAAATTGAAATTTCTTTGACATTTATTGATATGAAAAAATTTGAATAGAAAAGGACTACTGTTTTTGTGCTATTGAAGTTGAAAGTATTATTCTCATTGTTTTTATGTTTTATTAGTGCTGTGGTTTGTGTTCTGGTATATATTTTCAATTTTTCTCTCCAAAATTACGAGTAATTTCTTCTTAAAGACAACAATCAAATATTTTAAACCTATTTTGTACATTACGTGGGTGAAGGTTTCTGTGGTTCCCTTCCCATCTAATATCAACAGACCTGTCTGTTGATATTGGACTAAATGGCACGTAATCAATAACTGAAGACGTCCACAGCCGTAATGAGAAATTTTTGAAAAATAGATAAATAGTACCCTATTCTTTGACTTTTCAAAATCAAAATAATTTGAACCTATTTCGAACATTACGTGGGTAAAGGTTTCTGTGGTTTCCCTTACCATCTAATAATAACAGATTTGAATGTTAATATTGGACTGAATAGCACGTAATAAATAACAGAGGACGGCCACAGCCGAAAAATTTTAGTGAAACATGGTAGTCTTTTTCTATACAAATTTAGTCAAATCAATAAATGTCAAAGAAATTTCAGTTTCTTCAAAAGTTTTGATAAAGCCACGAATGTCGTGGCGAAACGTTAACTTTTTAATAAAATCGAGTTTTTTGAGAATCAACAAGCCTGTTATTGCTAACAAATATCAAGAGATTATATATATATATATATATATATATATATATATATATATATATATATATATATATATATATATATATATATATATATATATATATATATATATATATATATATATATATATATATATATATATATATATATATATATATATATATATATATATATATATATATATATATATATATATATATATATATATAAATATATATATATATATATATATATATATATATATATTTATATATATATTTATATATATATATATATATATTTATATATATATATATATAATATATAATTATATATATATTTATATAATTATATATATATCTATATATGTAGATGTATATATAGATATATATAACAACAGAGAAATTAGTCGCGGGAAAATATTAAACAAGTAGAGCAGAATTATCGGTATAGTCCGCTTATATGGAAGCAGGCGTTGACACGTATTTCGGACTCTTTGGTCCTCATCAGAACGGCGTAGCCAAGCATTGGATTGAAAACTTGGAGATGAAAATAGCACAACAAACGAAATCCCCTGCTACGGAAGACAATCACACATTTGTGGCTTATTGTTTGAACTCTCCGGTTCAAACAATTGATTGTCTTCCGTAGCAGGGGATTTTGTTTGTTGTGCTATTTTCATCTCCAAGTTTTCAATCCAATGCTTGGCTACGCCGTTCTGATGAGGACCAAAGAGTCCGAAACACGTGTCAACGGCTGATTTCATATAAGCGGGCTATACCGATAATTCTGCTCTACTTGTTTAATATTTTCCCGCGACTAATTTCTTTGTTGTTGTTTATTTACTCGGTCTGAGATCTCGCGGATGGCATTAATCGCCTCCGTGGCAAAGTTTGACCAAATCTCCCAAACCGGAGAGTTTAAACAATAAGCCACAAATGTGTGATTGTCTTCCATAGCAGGGGATTTCGTTTGTTGTGCTATTTTCATCTCCAAGTTTTCAATCCAATGCTTAGCTACGCCGTTCTGATGAGGACCAAAGAGTTAGATATATATATATATATATATATATATATATATATATATATATATATATATATATATATATATATATATATATATATATATATATATATATATAATATAAATATCATGATGTATAAAAGTATTCAAGATAGTTTCGAAAGGAAACACTGGGTTATAAATTCTTGAAAACAATGTCTCTGAGTATCGTTGATGCAGCTTTTCTTCCATCAACTAAGGAACCCAAAAGGATATAGTCCTTCGGTTTTCAATAAGTTTATGAATTGGTTCTTAGGCTGTAAAGCTTCTTGAAACTACGTGTCATCCACATATAAATCTTCGAATTCCCAAATTTTTCGTTAGTTTCGGGACAGCTGCTATATGAAATCTATTATAATAACTGAAATTAAATATTCAAAAATATCCTGTGGATAATATATTCAAAACATCAACAAAATTTTCATATTACCTAGAGGAAATTTAACAATTAATGAACATTTCTGAAGCTAAGCTTCGAAACTATATAATAACTTCTCGCTTGTGCTCTTAACAATTAATTATTCACATTGAAAAGTTTGTTCGTATGATTTATTCATCAACAAAAAATACCAGCTTTAAAGACAACTTGAATAATCTCCTCGAGTAGACTTAATGAAACATAACTGAATATTTCATACGCTCATTGAGGTAAAAGTGTCAATTTGTACAAAAAAACCAAAGAGAATGATTTATGTAAGATTTTTTACAAGAAAACTAAAATCACATAGATGAATTGTTAAACAGTTGAAGTTTGTAGTGATGAGCTGATTAACACACTAATTCAATTATGAGGATAATATATACTACCAGAAGCAAATCATGAAAAATATACAAGTTGAAGAAGGAAAATTCTTCAACAATTAAAAATATTATCAAACATCTCTTCAAGGGAGCTGGTTATATGTATTACCCGACGAGAATTTTTCATTCACAATCCAACAGTGAATTATAGAAATTGTTGACGGGTTTCGAGTTTGCGCATATATGTTTGACATTCATATGTCATGATGGGTAGAATACATGATTCAAAAATTTTTCGTGAGGCTTATTGACAGTTTCATTTAGAAACTAATTTCTTTTGCATGCTATCTGTACACTGTGGTTCACTTCTATTTCTGTGGGATATGTTATTTTCTGTCCGAGGATATATATATATATATATATATATATATATATATATATATATATATATATATATATATATATATATATATATATATATATATATATATATATATATATATATATTGTGATGTGAATCCTTTCAAGATTTGTAATAAATTTGGTTTTTGTTACATTGATTAAGAGCACGACTCTATCCTTTTTGTACACAAGCTGTTTAAGCATTTATTGCTAGCTTCCTGGATCTTCAGAAATTAGAATTTTGATAACAATTAAGTTTAAATTAATCAACAAATAGTTTACTTTTGAGAGATACTTGAAAATTCATCTTTGGGATTAAGATGAATATAAGTTTGACATCATATTCTTTGACGACAATCTGGTAACTGTTGATAAGCTGATACTATAGTATATGTCGTAATATTTTAATAATAATTATCCCACGAGACGAAGAAGATGGAATTTTCACTAAGGAAAAACTGACTCATAATGAGGATGTCTATATTATCAAGATTATATTTGAAAAATAGTTTTCAGTTGAATAAAGTGTTTGTTTTTGAGAGACTTGGAATTTTCATTAAAGAAAAACGCTTTAATACTGTCAGAATTATATTAGGCTAAGCTACAGAGATTTTTTCATGTAAAAGTGTTAGAAGAAAACCAGCTTCGCAATTGTTTGTAAAATAGTTCCATATTTTATGCAAAATAAAATTTTTTTTAGTTTCTGGCTCATAAAATTGAAACTATCAGAGTAATCGAGATGGTGTCAATTGATTAATTGTAGAAAATGACAAGGCGAAGAAAAGGAGAGGTCGGAAGACTCGATAACACCCTTATTTTTTGTGTTTTAGTGTAGATCCTGCGGTAAGTATTAGTTATTGATATAAACTTTATTTATGCGAAGAGTAGGAACTGTCCGGTGCATAGTTTTTGATCTGTGGCCATTTGAATATTTTAGTATGCAATTTTCTAGCACACCTGAATGCCACAGGTATGATCCGATTTCAATTAACAAAAAAGATTTTGAAAGTAGAATTCTCATAGTTCAAAACTTTCATCCTGGTTTTACATGAAAACGCTGGGAAATATGTTAAAAATAAAGCTGAACATGACGAAAAACAGACGAGAAATTACGGTCATGTTCAAAATGCCGACGCTTTTGAATGTCATGCTTCTCCTTGCCTGGTGCTCTACCCCCACTCTTCAACTACTCTCAGGCGCTCGGCCGTTTTTCGTCATGTTCAGCTTATTTCAAACATATTTCTCAGCGTTTTCATGTAAAACCAAGATAAAAGTTTTGAATTATGAGAATTCTACTTTCAAAATATTTTTTTGTGAATTGAAATCGGACTATACCTGACGCATTCAGGTATGCTAGAAAATTGCATAGTAAAATATTCAAATGGCCACAGATCAAAAACTATGCATCGGACAGTTCCTGCTCTCCGCAAAAATGAAGTTTATATCAATAACTAATACTTACCGGAGGCTCTATGCTACAGCTTAGAAAATAACCGAGTTTATCTCAAACTAATAGTCTCATCGAGTCGTCCGACCTCTCATTTTCTTCGTCTTTTCATTTTCTACAATTAATCTATTGACATCCTCACGATTATTCTGATAGTTTCAATTTTATAAGCAAGAAACTGAAAGAAAGCGTTTTTTTGCATAAAATTGTTAATAACGAAGATATAAATAATAAAGTCGAGTGAAAAACATATCACTATATCATATGGTTTTCTTCTAACACTTTTTACACAAAATACTTACTCTAAATCTCTGTAGCTTGCCTTTATGGGAAATATACTTTTAAGTTTAATAAAGTGTGACATTTGATCAAAGAAAAAATATCAGAAGTCACAATGGAAATTATTTCCTTTATGATAGGGTATAGACAATTGTCTATGCCCTATAAAAAGTATTAAATTCAATTTCATTGAATGATTTGAAGTATTTAATTTCCAATGAGTAGATATAAAAATGCATTTAAAACAGAAACAGCGACAATGAAAATATATTACTGATCTTCCGTGGCAGCTCCCACTTTTATATTGGACCATGTGCAGCATGAAATCCCACAGGACCGTTTGAAATAACGAGCATACCGGCAAAGCAAACAATTCATCAACCTCTGAAAGAACTCTTGTGAAAGAACACTATGCATTTTCAAGTTCAGTGTCAACACCGGTGCATTGGCTCTATCGCCAGTCTGATTTGATATTCATTCATTCTTTCCACGCCGCATACTCCCAATTTTCATTAGCATTTTACGGGTTGAATGAATTGTTGCAGATTTGGTACTCTCGGACCATTGGGATACCGAAACTCTATGATAAAAAATGAAGCTACGCTGACTCTGACTTGATACTTTGGGGACATTGGTTACTATTCAGTTCAATTTTAATTAAAAATTATCATTTAATGAGATGCAGTGAGTACTTATCATCAAATTTTTCCAACATTTGATGGGTGTTCATTATAAGCATGAAATGGAGAAGAAATTTTGATTAATATATTACACAAAGTGAACCAGGATAATTCTTCAATAATTTAAACATTATGAAACAACTTTCCGAAGGAGCGATGAGCATTTTACATTCATAATCCACCAGTATTTGGTACGACAATTCCATGAATTATTGTTAATGCCATATCAGTGAAAGGATTGAAAGTAACATTAAATTTTTCGAAATACATGGTTTGCAACATTTTCGCGGTTGTGTTCCACATTGTTTTCACTACATATTCTCTATAATCTTTCCCATTCTGTTTCTTCATATTAAAGCCCCAGTCCATCAATATTCCTGCCACATTTTCCACTGACTGTTCGGTTTCCAAATTGAAGTTTCGTTGTTTACAAAATTCGCTAAATTGATTCCAAATGGAAGAATAACTTTTGTTTGTATTTTCTGGAGTTGATTATTCGATCTCCCTTATTATTTCTGCCTCGCTAATATTTCCAAATCTCAACATAATTACTGGAATATTAGGTATTTGTTGTAAAATTCTGTTTTCGACATTTACAATTGTCAAACTGATGCAACGCTTGCTAAACGAATAATTGCTAGCGTTGGTAAGGTAACGTAATTTATCCGATATTTTTATCCACTTGCAATTCTCTTCCTTCCTATTTATTTGATAGCAAACTACGATTTTCGTTCTCTCAAATGGAAATTATTATACATGAGTGGAATTGTCGCTGTAATTTTCGATAATTGCATTCCATTCACAAGGGATTTTTGACAGGAGGGAAATATTCCAGATAATAGTTCGACCGCAATTTGTATTGGGGAACAATTTGAAATTTCTTATGTATATATATATATATATATATATATATATATATATATATATATATTATATATTATATATATATAAATATATATAAAATTATATATATATATATATATATATATATATAATATATATAATATATATATATATATATATATATATATATATATATATATATATATATATATATATATATATATATATATATACATATATATCGGTATCGAAACTCTGTCACCGTATTCCGATATCCCTTCTCCATTCTTATGGACTTCTTAATCGCCGTCATCCATGTAGCTCTTGGTCTTCTTCTCCTTCGTCTGCCCAAGGGGGTCCAGATTAATAATATTTTAGTAAGTTTATCTTCTTCCATTCATTTGACGTGGCCATACCAGGTAAGCTGTACTATTTCTTGGTGCACTATTTCTTCATCCCTCGCCTTCATTATGGATCTGACTTCCACATTTGTGTGCCCCTCTAATGGTAATTAACTCTGGGTTAAATAAGCTACACTGATGAGATCTGATAAGATCCGAACAGCTGTATGCAGATTTTGAGTCGGGGTGACTTGACGATTTCTATAATTCACTGTTGGATTATGAATTCAGATTTCGCGTCGGGAATACATACAACGAGCTCCCTTGAAAAAATATTTGATAATTTTTAAATTATTGAATAATTTTCCTTGTTCACTTTGTATGATATACAACTTGTATATTTTTCATTATTTGATTTTAATTAATATAGATTTTTATAAAGTTTTGGAAATATATATGTTATTATTAATAATTATAAAACTATGAACTTCGTCAGTACATTAAATTTCATGATTGGTTTGTGGTAGATATAGTAGAACACTTTGCGATTCAGTTTCATATGAGTGAAGAACCTATTTTTTTTGGATTGATACTTGATGCAAATGAATGAACTTATTGTAACAATAGTTAGTAAAAACAATTTACACGTGTATCAGATAAAATACGAATGACGCAATTTCGGTGAAACGTCACCTTCTTCACATGCTGATTGCAAAATTAATATTTTCAATATATTCAATACAAGAAATACTTAAATGAGAAATTGTGCAAAAAGGGCAAATAAGTGGTTGCAAATAATTAGTAACAGTGCGGAAACCCATTCTGCTAGTCAGGTAGTTCCGGACTTTTCAAAAGATTAAACGCAATTTCGACTTCAAAATATTAATGCTGAAAGTAAGCTGAATTTTCTAGATCTCCAGATTAATAAATACAAACATTCAGTACTCCTATTGAATACCCAAATTGGTCATACTCATGGCCGTAGCCAGAGGGGGGTTATGGGGTCAAATCCAACCCCCCGAAATCCTGAAATTTACTTAGTAGTATAAATTAATACTAGGTTTAAAAAGTGTAAGTTTCATAAAATACACAACACAACAGAGGATCCTGCTACATATTTTACATCTTTGTGCATTGCAAGGATACTAATATTTAGAATGAATTTACTGAGAGATGAAATGTAAACAGAAAACCCTGACTCACAATGGAAAACTCTAACATCGATGTGTGAAACCAGGTGGGTTGAGGACCACCAGCCTACTCAAGTTTCGGGAACTTCTCAAAACTTTCTTTGGCACCGTGGAAGACCTGAGCAGTGACCCAGAATGAAATCATTGATTTTGTGGGGAGTATATTACATCTTGGCTGGGGTGTTTTCACATAGTGTGACTCTTTGTAATATGTTACAATCACCTCTATGTGATTTGAAATCTGCAACTGATCATGTTGGAAACATAGTACACCTTTTCCAGAATATGCGAAAGAATATTGGTGTTTTCTCGTATCTACAAGAAAGCTAAATTGTAACTAGCTGATGTTGGTGAGGAAGTCAGGCTTCCTCATGTCGCTGCATCACAACTCAACCGATAACTTCAGATACAGAACCATATTTTTGCATTGCGATGGCAATTGCCCTGCTTGATCATTTCACAAATCATCTGCAATGATCCCCAAGGAGTTTTCCAGAATTTGAATTCTCTGTTGCCGTCTGTATGTTGCACTACTTCTGTTGTTTTAGATATGGAATACTCAAAAGTTTACCAAAAGAAAAGTTGACTTAGACTTATTGAAAGCTGAGTTTAGTTTGTGGAAGACTCAATGGGAAGAGCAGGCAGAGTATGATCATCCATCAAATGCTATTGAAGCTCTTTCCGAATGCAACAAAGAATTTTATCCTAACATCTTCAAGCTGTTACAAATATTTTCTTCCCTACCAGTAACCACCTGCACGCCAGAAAGTACGTTCCCAACTCTAAGAAGGCTAAAAGCATAACTAATGATTAGTTTTTCATTAGTTATTCCACTTCAAAAAAAATATCAATAGTAACGGATTATTATTCCTCTGTATCATTTTCTCAACAAAAATACTCTAACAAAGCAAAACCATTCATCATCCAATAGTATTTTATATGGGCAAGTTTCGAACTGAAAATTAGCATGGATATTGGTGGTTTGGGTTTACATTAAAGAAACCTGTTAAAATTGAAACTTTTTTTATGAACAAAAATTAAAAATGGTAAAAAATTTGTTGTCTTTAATTAATTATTTCGATCCCTGATTATCGATATAAGAATTGATATATTATTTATAAAAATTAGAAGCAAATTTCCACTTCGAAATCATATGTAATCTAGAATAATACATTTATATTAGAATAATATTTTTATATTTACGTAAATTCACTTACTAAAAACACAGGTACTTACCTGACATCATCATCGCTATCCTCAGATTTAACTGAATCAGATCCATAATGTATTTTACTTTACTAAAATAACAACAATACGCAGATACGAATACACCTGATACGCACGCCTAGCAACGATGTTGTTCCATCCGGATGTCAGTCGTGTCACACATAGTTTTATGTTCATCTTTCATCCACCAAATGTGTTAAATGTAACGTGCTATAAAGAAGTTTATTACAAGAATAATTACCTACTTCTTAAAATTATCTTCATTATTTTATATAAATCTCATCTCATATATCTTCTCACCAGTGTAACTTGTAGCAACTGGGATATGCAAGCCTTACAGTCAATCATAAGTAATGATTTGATAGCTATTAAGGCCTGGTCTGATTCAAATGGACTTTGTTTCAACACAGATGAAGCTGTAGTAATGTCTTACAGAGGAACCCTACAACCTATTACCCTAAACAATAATAGATCATAGATATAGACATCTTAACAAAAAAGTTATCTTCTGCATGTTTCGCCATTAAAACAGTTTTTAGAGAGCTTTCAATTTGTGCTGCGTTATCGACATAATTTTCTTTATTCGAATCTCAACTTCGTTATGGTTTGCCTCATTGGGGTTCATGCAGCCACTTCTACTTTGAGTCTGTTTTCTGATTGCAAACAAAGGGCAATTTGTTATATGTTTGATCTGAGCAGAAGGACACATTATGAATTCTACTCTAAAAAATTCAAAATTCTGACTCTTCCTGCACTATTCATATTCGAATCCGTCTGTTTGGTTCGCAAACACATTCATAACTTTTCAGAAAGACCAAATCATAGATATCTCACAAGAAATTCAGATACCGATATTCATTTAATAACGCCCACCTCTGTCTTAATAAAAAACTCCTTTACCTGAAATACCGGAAGTACATACAAAAAGTTCCGAAGTTTGACTAAGGCTTTTTTTTTGGAGAGACCATTTTACTCAGTAGTTGAATTTTATTCTCTAACTGAATTTCACAATGTACCTTAGACCCTAGAGTTCCCCATTTAGTAGCAACATTTCTTAATGTTTTTTGGTTTTTTTGTAATATACAAAATTTTATATCTGTATAATTAGTTTAATTGACAAATATGTTGATTCTTAACATATGTTTTACATAATTCATAACTTCATAAAGAAACTAACTTTTCACAGGTTTAAATAAAATTTTATGAGTAAACGCGTTCCGTCATAACATTGACTTCATCTCGTACTAAATTATGGTATCACAAAACAATCTATTTATACGAAAAATTGAACACAGGGGGCTCTTAGAGAAACTAAGTAACAATAAGCAATTCATTCAGAGCTATTGGTAGGTAAATTGAACAGATTAAGAAGAGGAGAAGGGTTTACTTCAATCTGGTCATTAACTAGGTAGCCGGAATTTTTATATTTATTGATGTATAGGGATTCCCAAGAGTTGATTTTGTGGAGACTATTTTCTAACTGTAATATATTATAATTGTGATTGAAGGTATGGTTTTCTTGAATAAGATGGCACGCATAATTATAGTCCGTTTTCTGCTTAATATAGCTGCTTTGGTGTTCGTGTATTCGAGTTTTGAAATTTCTAATTGTACGTCCTATATACTATAAAGAATTTTTCACAATCGTTACAGTTGAGTCTATAAACACCCGTATGTTCATCTCTATGGATTTTTCATTTGTTGTTTTTAATAAATTTTCCAATGCTATTGTTGGTTTTATATGAAATTTTGAAATTTTGTTTATGAAGAAACAATTTCAGGTTTTCGGAAGGTTTGCCCAAGTATGTTAAACTGTTATAGACTGTATTTTTCTCGGATATATATGGGTAAACTTCTGAAATTGCCATTTTCTATTTTTTCTTCTGAATGAGAGTGTCAGTCATATTGGGTGAATAACCATTATTTACTGCCATTTGTTTAATTATATTCCATTCCTTTCGGAAATTAACTTCGGACAACGGACATACGAGATGAAGTCAATGTTATGACGAAACGCGTTTACTCATTAAATTTTACTGAAACCTGTGAAAAGTTAGTTTTTTGTTTCTTTATGAAGTTATGAATATGAACTTTCACCAAGTAATTGCCAATTCAATTCAATATTTTACATAATTGATTCATAAATTTTTTTCTGTTTTGTTCTTCTACTTCAATAGATTCTTGTTTTGTCCTACTATTGAGAGTGTGTTTTGTTTGATTAGTTATCATTGTTAAACTTTATGTTTAATTCTTTATATGTGCTTTGTCTACAAAATTTTGTAATTTCATATGACAATAAAGCTGTTTCTCTCTCACAATTCTCAAAATCAAGAAACCATAAGTGTTTCGAGTAACAAAAAACGAATACAATCACCTTAGAGTTAAAACTCTCCAAAAGAGAAATTAATTCCCAACTGTCTGGGTAAATACTTCTTTCCTCAAAACCCTACGATCCACATGATTCATCCGGTTCGTGTATACAATTCATCATTCCCAAACAAATAAAAAGTCCAAATTTGCAGAGTTTCGAGATGAAAATTCGGTAGAAATGAGCACGGAGATTTATATTCGACGAAAATATGGCCTGGCAGTTATATTTCGTTCACGTAATAACTTTAAAGATACAGACTCGGATAAGTTTCCAATCAGAAGATGAGCACGGCTTTCTGGATGAGGAGACTCGATGTTTTATTGCTGCGGTAGCTGCGCCTGATCAAGTTCATTACATATTGTTCTGTGATTTATTTCGGCTATTAGTTGTTCCCGCTTGATGCCGCGTTTTGCCGTGTCTACTGTCCCGACAAATGGCACGTGCAGAATCGGAAATCGACGTGAATTTCACTGCTGTCAAATGACTGAACGACTGGCTGCGATCAAGGATGTATTTTGTGAATCGTTGATAGGTAACATTTTAGTCCACACTGAAAAGGTTAAACGAAGAAGGATATATCGTCGACAGCGTGCAGTGTTATTCAACCGAGCTCATAATTTACGAGGTGTTTTTATTGAATACTTAAATCACAAAGAATTAATGAAACTTTCTTTTGAAATATTGTGGAGATTTAATAATGACAATGAATTTTTGAGATTTTATTTTGAAGTATTGTAGCGATTTTAATGGTGATCATACACATTTAGCACAACTATTCACAGGTTGAAATAAAAATCATTGACTTCATCTCGTACTAAATAATGGTATTACAAAACAATCTATTCATACGAAAAATTGAACATAACACAAGGGTTCCTAGGGAATCTAAATAACAATAAGCAATTCATTCAGAGTTATTGATAGGTATATTGAACAGATTAAACAGAGGAGAAGGGTCTACTTCAATCTGGTCGTTAACTAGGTTTCCGGAATTTTTATGTTTATGGATGTATAAAGATTCTCAACAGTTGGTTTTGTGGAGACCATTTTCTAACTGTAATATTTTATAATTGTGCTAAATGGTATAGTTTTCTTGAATAAGAAGGCACGCATAATTAGAGTCAGTTTTCTGCTTAATATAGCTACGTTGGTGTTCATGTTTTCGATTTTTTAAATTTTTAATTTATTGTACGTCCTGTATAGAATTTTTCACAAATGTTACAGTTGAGTCTATAAAAACCAGTACGTTCATCTCTATGAATTTTCAATTTGTTGTTTTTAATCAGTTTTCCAATGCTATTGTTGGTTTTATATGGAACTTTGAAATTTTGTTTATGAAGAAACATTTTCAGGTTTTCGGAAGGTTTGCCCAAGTATGTTAAACTGTTGAATACTGTACTTTTCTCGGATATAAATGGGTAAACTTCTGAAATTGGTATTTTGCATTTTTTCCTCTGAATGAGACTATCAATCATATTGGGTGACTAACCATTATTTACTGCCATTATTTACTGTAATTTAGAACGAGATAGATTCAATGTTATGACGAAATGCGTTTACTCAGTAGATTTTTTTTTTTTTAATTTAAAATATGGCCTCGACGGGGAGTATTAGCCAACATATTTCTAATAGAGTATCAATATTTATAAATGATAAAAAAAAGGAAACAAAAAATTTTATATAATGTAAAGCCGAAAATTTCCTTAATAGAGTAGATTTTTATTTCATCCTGTGAAAAGTTAGTTTTTTATTTCTTTATATGGATATGAAGTTTCACCAATTAAATGTCAATTCAATGGTTAAATGATATCATATCAACAAATTAATGATTTACCAAGGGAATCACCTTTATCTCCATTATCAAGTAAATTTTTTTGTTGTACCACATAGAAATGAGTATATTTCCTTCCACTAATAGCATTATACATTATATAACAATATAAATGTTATTTGGAAACGATATGTTGATGATGTTTTCTGTATTTGGACTGGCACCGATGAACAATTAGATTTATTTCAAATATTTATCAACTCATTTTATCAAACAAAAAAATTCACTGTAGAGATTGAAGATAAACATCTTTCTTCGAATTTTCTAGACCTAGAGATAACAAATGTGCATAATTCCGTCATTTTCGACATTTATAGAAAGCTTACTCACAATAATACCATAATTCAGAAAAATAGTATGATATATTCGTAGTGAATGAATATATATATATATATATATATATATATATATATATATATATATATATATATATATATATATATATATATATAATATAAAATGTAAAACAATTTTTGTTCAACTGAAGGCTATGCGAACGATGCCAAAAACTCATGATAGTCGTTATGCTGATGCAAATCGTCAGGAGAAAAATAGTGCGACAAAGTAGACTATATAAAGTGAGAGTAGGTGACGCTTTTTCACGGGAAAGGATAGTGGAAAGTGGAGTGCCACAGGGATCTGTCCTGGGACCGTTATTATTTGCGGTCTACACCAGTGATATTCCTTATTTTATTTCAAGCAAAATATCCTTGTACGCCGATGACGCAAAAATTTACGCCAGTCCTCTCACAAAACAGTTAACGCTTCAAGAGGACTTGGACTCTGTTTCTGCCTGGTGCTCTCAATGGTTACTTCCATTAAATTCAGAAAAGTGTGTCGTGCTCAGAATAGGAAAGAAGAACCCACTCGCACCGTACCTTGTTGATGGTCAACCATTACTTTCGGTGTTCTCCTTCAACGACCTCGGAGTGATCGTAAACAGTACCTTAACTTGGTCCGATCATATAACATCGATCTGTAAGCGTGCGAACTCGAAGTTATTTCTTATTCGGAAGTGTTTCTCGCGAATCTCTTTTCGGTCGTTCTGTAGACTCTACACTACTTATGTGAGACCAATTCTCGAGTACGTCGGACCAGCGTGGTACCCCGACTTGGCTCGCGATAGGGCTCTTCTGGAAAAACGTCCAGAGAAGGGCTACTCGTATGCCCTTTGGACTGAGAAGACCCTCATACGAAGAAAGACTTTCTATGGCTCAATTAACTTCCTTCGAACTTCGCAGCCACCGTGGTGACCTGATTATCACATTTAAAATATTAAAATTCAATTTTGGAAATCTCGACATGATGTATACCGTTAATCGCGACGAACGTCTCAGAGGTCATCAGTTCAAGCTCAAGAAGGAAAACTTTTCTGCTAGGTCGAGACAGAACTTCCTACCAAATAGGATTTTCGACAGCTGGAATAATCTCAACGAAACCATTGTATCTGCTTCATCTACAAACACATTTAAAAACGGACTGGACAAATTTCTATCGGGGTAGATAATGGTTATTTTCTCATTTTATAATATTGTATTTTCTTTTCATTTTGGTCTGTTGTAGAGATATTTTATTTTCATTTCTTTTTCAAATGTACATACTAGTAGGTTAATTATTCTGTAATTTCTCTATTTTTGGGCATAATAGGGACCTGTCCCTCTGCCCTTATCAATATGTAATAATAATAATAATAAAAGGAAAATTGACACTAACATAGGCAACTTCTAGCTGTAGTAATGCCACAGTCCTTTGTTCATTTTGAATCTATGGGCTAATCTGGTTGGAAATTGAAGTCTTTTAAATTGGAATTGCAGTTCAGTAAAGATCTGTGGTATTCTGGGGATAAATGCTTCATGTTTGTTAGTTACTACACTATGTTGAAAATTTCACGTCTTTGTCGGTTCTTCCTTTCGTCACTGATGGGTAGTCCCACCCATAACGAATAGTCCACAATGTTCCAGAATATTACACAATATTCGAGAGTGTTGTGTTCTGGAATATTTAACAATGACCTGGGATGTTCCTGAACATTCCACAATATTCCAGAATGTTCTGGAATACTCTCGAATATTGTGGACTGTGTTAGGAATTTCTAGAGGTCGAAACTTTCAGCCCTTTCATCTTCAAAAGCACGCCCTTTAGGTGAAAATGGAAACCTTCTCCATGGGCAAAAGATTGATCGTACTGGGACCCATTTCTGAGTATTAGCGGCACGCACATTGTACATTCTTTTTTATAATATATATTGATGATTACCTGCAAAACCTTCAATGAAATCAAACTGACAATAACAAAGTCTATATCACATTTTAGCTGCTCGTTTCTTAGATAGAACGAATAATTTTTCATAATTTTCTCACGAGCACACACAAATAAGTTGAAACATATCGTACCAAATAAACCAACCAAAACAATCTACAAATTTACATTGTATCTTCTAATTTATATGATACTCTAGCTCGTATAAGTATTGATTGTTTTTCACTGAGAAACAGAACGCTGATCTGGTAATACTATACCATTTCAGCTTCATTTGATTTAAATAACAAAAAGCAATTAATTGTATAAGGGTATTATGTTTTTGAAAGGTTTCGTTACAACATCTCAGTTTTCCAAGGTATGCCTCTTTTTACCCTCATCTTTAGACGAAAATATTGTAGATGTATGAAAATGAAGCAGAGAACTAAGTTAGTATAACGTCAGACTGAAAGAGTTTTGAAATTCCTATTTTGCTGAATTCCAATTTAATGAAAATTAGAACGATTTGAAAATAAAATCTCTTGAAAGAACGTTATTGTCTGATAGTCTTCTACATTCAGTAAAGATCAGCGTATCTAATACATGAATGAACAATAATCCCACTTCTGATAATCTAAATCATGTGAATCAAATAGACAAACGCATTCTAATGAGTAAAACCGTCAACGAAGTGAAAATTCCAACGTAGTGCAGTGATTAACAAACAGCAGTATTTATCCTCAGAATACCACTTATATCTACTGAAATGCCATTCCAATTTAAAAGACTGCAAATTCCAATCAAATAATCCTATAGCTCTACGATTAACAAAGCACAAGGACAAACTATAAAACACTGCGGTATTAAACTCGAAGAGTTGTGCTTCTATCGAGGTAAACTGTAAGTAGTTTGCTATCGAGTAGGAAATTCGAAAAATATACCCCGGATAACCAAATGAAAATTGTGTTTTATAAACAAGTATTGTAAATAGTTAGAATATGTTTTCAATAAAAAAATTTTAACTATTATATTCTTATAAATATTTTTGTTGTTTAAATTAAAACTACCATGCAATTTCAAATCAACCGTCTGAGCGTCAGGTACCCCTGTTTGTATTCTATAATTCACCTAGGGAGACCTGCATTTAATCAACTTTAAGTACAGTATTAGGTATAGTAACCAATTGCATGAATACAAACCACCAAATTCCCAACATGAAGAGTTTGAATACTTCATATATACCATATCTAGAGAGTTGAGAAATTCATAAAAATCAAACCATACCTATCTACACGTTGTCACTATTCAAAATATTTGATAATAAGCTAGAAGTAGTCCAAGTCTACTTGTATTCTCTGTATTTTCAGTCGTATTTTATCCTATAAAATACATACTATTGCAATGTATCGAAGGAAAGCACGATTTTCTAAAAATTATTATATTTTGTCTGATATATATATATATATATATATATATATATATATATATATATATATATATATATATATATATATATATATATATATATATATATATATATATATATATATATATATATATATATATATATATGTATATATATATATATATATATACTAGGAACTTGGATTTTCTTGGGAATACTGGTTCAAATTGGTAGTTAAAACTCCATTAAAATTTTGTTTATATTATTTTAAACGTTTCGATTAACATATGTAGTCTTCTTTAGCAATTTCGAAATTACTTAAATCTACGGGAATCAGAAAAATTGCATTTTTAAAATTACAAGCAGGTGATAATATTGTTTTTTTTACTACTGACATTTACACTCAACTAGACTTTTCAAATTACATGACAAATATACAAAACCTTCACAATACTCAGAAATAATATAAAACACTAAGTTACGCTTCATGTGAAACTTCGTTCCTTCATCATGTCTTTATTGTAACTGGAGTCAAACTGTTCGGTACGTATAATATATATATGTATATATATATATATATATATATATATATATATATATATATATATATATATATATATCCTGTACATATTGATATCTCCAGCGGCTCCCATCTAGTCGAATGATCTGAAAATGGAATTGTTTCCATTACAGAACGAAAGTGTCAAAATTTGGGTAAATTTCTGCAGCCGTCGTCATTTTTACGTATATATTTTTGATTTTCATATAAATATCCGTCCCGGTATATATTGACATCTCCAGCGATTCGTATCAAACCAAATGAGCTGAAATATTTTTATCTGGGATTGTTTTCGTTGCAGAACAAAACAGCCAAAATTTGGTAAAATTTTTCGTAATTTTTATGTAGATATTTCTTGTTTTTCGTAGTTTTTAAAAATTTTCCAAACTTCACAGCTTCTGCAAATTGAGTTAGAGGGTTTAAACTTGGTTCTTCGATTGAATTAATGTTGAGGAAGTGTCTTTGGGTAGTTTAAGCCATTTTCCTCTGTCGCGCTGCCCCGCGCGGGGACTATTCCGTTCAAAACAGAGAATGATGCACTTCGCGAATTTTTTTTTAAATTGAAGGCTTGAAATTTTCTACATGGATTAAGTTGATGTTGAGAAACATTCGTTCGTTGCTTTCAATTTTTTTCCCCGACCACGATGCACTGCGCAATTTTTTTTTTCTATAAAATAAATTATTTTCTACTTTTTAATAAGGTTTGCTGTTTAAACGTGATTTTTCAAAATATATTTCGATTCGTTGAGATCGCTTCTCGACGCGATGCATTTCGCCCGAAAAATACGACCTTAGTGATGGAGCTTTGCTGCTCACGATTTTTACCCCGAGGCGAAGCTAAAGGGGTAATAGTCTCACGACAAAAAGTTGGGATCTGGCCGGATTTTAAAAATTCCAACGGATATCGATAAAACACATATGATTTCATTAGGGAATTTGAATTACCACTTTTTCCCAACGAAGAATAAAAAAATATAGCGTTTTTACCCCGAGGTGAAGCTAAATTCTCACTACAAAAAGTTGGGATCTGGTCCGATTTTGAAAATTCCAACGGATATCGTTGAAATACATATGATTTCATCAGAGAAGTTTTGTTCCCAATTTTTTCCCAACGAAGAATAAAAAATTATAGCGTTTTTTAGATAGGCATTACGACATGCGCATGCGCCAAGGTCTATATGTACGAAGTCCTACAAAACATGCGTCGAAGTGCTCTGTGTGCCATGGTAACCAAGCGACGTTGCTAGCCTGATTCTGCGTCTGTGTCTGCTTCCCATCCATCCCATCTTATCAATTTGATTCATAATTTGCAGCAAAATGAGCCGGAATAGGATATTCAAATTCGACAGTCAATCAATGAATTTTTTTGCTAAATTTTCACGGATTTTATTCGTAATATCGACTTATTAATACATTTATTGCAATTTTCCTTCATTTCGTTCGTAAAATCGACTTCCATTGTTATTTATTTAATTTATATAATACATTCAAAAAATATTGACGACATGCACATGCGCCGAGGGGTTTCATCATTCCTAGTGCTACGCAGTAGGGTGTCCTTCATTTTTTTCTCATTTGAATGGGTTTATTATATATGTTGAAGATGGACGTGAAATTAAGTGACACCAATAGCTGATTAATGGTTATCAACACAAATTCTTCAGATGAATTATTCACCTTCAAATAAAATAAACTTTAGTACAAACTGCAAATGATAACATGAAATTAAACATTTTCTTATCATCAATGAGATGCAATTTTTTCCCGTCAACCAACTTCCCAATTTATTGCTGAACTTTTTTAAGATCATTAGCACATAAAGTCGCGCTATTCTGTGAAGTATCAAGAGGACATTCCAGTATTTGCCTCATTTAAAATCTAATTAAATCGTCATTAGAACAAAGATTTTTCGGATAATTGATTCGCAAGGAACATTAAATGATGGGCACCTTAATTTCCGCTACGAATAGACAAATAATTCTTTCTAACTTTTTTTGATTACTTCTTGTAATCCATTCAGCGTTGTAATTTGCGAACTTCAAGAACATCGGGGATGAAGAATTTTTTCATTTTCTTTTTTTCGCAAGAATTCACATTGATAGCAGAGTAACGTAAATTGAAGAAATCAGTCTTTCGGATTGTTGACAATATATATTGCAGTGTACAGTTTTTCAAGTGGACTTTGGAGTGTATACTTGGGATGTATAAATAAGTGCTATGCAATATCAATTTGATATGATGTGGATATGGTCTAAACTAATCAATGAAAAGGTTAAAAGAAAAAAAAATTGTAAATTTCTAAATTGAACAATTAGGTTCTTGAAAATAAAAATCATTAATTTTTTTTAATGTATGTATTTTAAAACTATCATAAATTATACTGACTGACGACCCGAAAATCTCTTAGAATCTTTTTTATTATCTAACCATATTGAATATAAAAATTAAGGAATTGAAGAATAAAGGACTTACTGGATAGGTGAATGAAAAATAATCCAGCGGCAGAAAAATTTTATCGCGATTTTTCAATTAGTTATGCAATAGCTAATAAATAATTTTTTGCTACTTGAACATGAACCTTGCTAGTTTGATAACTGTTAAACTATAGATCTGATATTTTTTTCCCCTCTTGGAGCTAGTTTCGAAAGACTTCAGAAGGATAGGTTTTAAAAACATTCACAAAATTTAATTTTTTGTTTCTTATTAATAATTTACCTACTTGCAGAATTAAAAACTTCAATTAATCAAATAATTTTTTTTCTTTATTCTCTTATAAACAACGCATTTGTTTGGGACAATGTTCTGAAAAATAGGAAATAAACATTAAAAAAACCATTTCCATGCAGCTTCCAATATTGAAAAACGAAAGATAAATTCAGATCTAAAGAAAAACAGTTACCATATTTGCAATGTTCATGTTCAAGCACCAAAAAATTGTTCATGAACTAATGCATAACTAATAGAAATTGCCGCTGGATTATTGTTCATTTTCCTATTCATTAATTGCCTGAATTTTTTTATGTCTTAATTTTCATATAGATTCGGATAGATTTCCGAGTAACTCTCACTACCACAGTTATAACACACGAGAGAAACATAACTTCTCTGTCCCGCATGCCAGAATAAAGAAGACCCAACAAGGCCCAAACTACACCTGTCTTAAGCTATATAACAAGCTCCCAGGTCATTTGAAGTTGTTAAGCTTACCTGCATTCACCTGGAAGATTAAAGATTTGCTCTTGGAAAAAACCATATATGATCTAAATGAATTTTTCTCCTGAGGTTCCTGTACTTCCGTTCTACACTATTATCTCAATGCCAAGCCATATAGTCCGGGAGCCAGCGACCGTTTTTGATGACCAAAACCACAAAAGCTGAAAATTTGTCCTAAGCTTCATTAGGTATCACTATTAAACGAATGGACCTCCAGCTCGCGCACTTCCGGGGGGTGTAGCTGCGGCAGCCTCCCACACATGTAAAATAATAATTTCAAAAAACTAATACCGCAAAAGCTGAACTTTTGTTAATATTCACATTATGTCATACCTAAAATAAAGAAAAAACGTATCCAGCCGAATGTAGAGTGGGGGATTATGTCCCAGCTTTTCACACACAAGAAGTGAAAAATGCGCGCTGAGTAAACTGATACCGCAAAAGCTGAAATTCGGATAATTTATAGTTAAGTTAATAACTCAAAGGAAAAAAACATCCAGCATCATATTTAGTGGGGGGAAAGTGTCCAGCCGATGCAGTCAAAGACGATGCGCATCGGCATGCGCTCGGGTGCGTTGTATCTTTGAATGCATCAGCTGGACACTTTCCCCCCACTAAATATGAAGCTGGATGTTTTTTTCGTTTAAGTTATTTACTTAACTATTATATTACCGAATTTCAGCTCTTGTGGTATAAGATATCTATACTTTTTACAAGTTTTTACATTTAAAGGCTATTAATAAATATTTAAAATTGAGTTGCACCAACATTTGCTGCGGACAACTTATATTGCAGACATTTGGGCTCACGCTCATCTTCTGGTTCCAACGGAACTGTATCCAACCGATATGGGCTGGGAAGAGAAGGACACGATATTCCACTTCAAATGGTACGTGGGTGAGCAGCTACCTTCTTCTTTGGGAGATATAACTATTGATGATGATCAACAAAGTACTGCAGATTAGAATAATATTGATATATTACTCACATTTTTATACTATTATTATTTATACCTTTAAATATATTATTATTATATATGTTTGCAGATGATGACGAAATAAACTGCCTAAGTGCTGACGTCACAAGTAGACGGAGCCTAATAAACCTTTCCAAACAAATCGAGTTTACATATATAATATATATAATAGATTATTTATATGTTTATTGTATCTATTTCCGTTGAAAATAAGGGTAATCGCATAAATTTTCGATTGTTTGGAAAGGTTTGCTAAGCTTGACTCATTCCTGACATCACACTTAGGCAGTCTAATCCGAAGATGGCGAATTCTAAGAAATTCGTACATTATTTTGTTATTTTGTGCGTGATAGCATAATATGTTTGTTCATTTTTATTTTTAGTATATAGTTTTGTAAATAAATACTAAAAAAAAGTTCAAATAATTAAAAGTAATTTTTTTACTTTTCTGTCTACATATTTCCTGTTTATGTTATGTATTGTACGATTTATTATGTACATTCAAATGTGTGAATATTTACTATTAGCCTTTAAACTCAAAAACTTGTGAGACAGTATAATAACTACATGGGCGCGCTGTGTTCAATGAAAAGAGTATAGATATCTAATACCAGAAGAGCTGAAATTCGGTAATATAATAGTTAAGTAAATAAGTTAATAGAAAAAAATATCCAGCTTTCTATTAAGTGGAGGGAACGTGTCCAGCTGATGCATTCAAACATACAACGCGCCCGAGTGCATGCCGATGCGCAGCGTCTTTGACTGCATCGGCTGGACACTTTTCCCCCACTAAATATGAAGCTGGATGTTTTTTTCGTTTGAGTTATTAACTTAACTATAAATTTACCAAATTTCTGCTTTTGTAGTATCAGTTTACTCATTGCGCATTTTTCACTTCTTTATGTGAAAAGCTCTACATTCAGCTGGATACGTTTTTTCTTTATTTTATAACATAATGTAAATGTTAACAAAGTTTCAGCCTTTGCGGTATTAGTCTTTTTTAATTATTATTTTACATGTGTGGGAGGCTGCCGCAGCTACACCCCCCGGAACTGCGCAAGCTGGAGGTCCATTCACTTACTAGTGATACCAAATAGGGCTTGGAAAAAATTTTCAGCTTTGGTGAAATGACCACCCTCAAAAGGTCGCTGGCTCCCGGACTAATATGAGGTATGTGTGTGTGTACCTGATTGTTCATATACCTAGGTATATTCTATTTTAATCATGACAGACCATATAAGTTTTAATGGCAAATATTTATACGTGTTGTAATGATGTTTTCAACTTGTGTAAATAAATATTATTATTATTATTATTATTATTCGTCTAATGATATTCAGGGATCGAAATGAATAATTAAAGAAAGCAACTTTTATGATTAAAACTCGGAGCCATTGTTTCAATTTCTTTTGAATAAATTCGATTTAAAAATCAACAATAACAATATTGCAGTTTTTTCGATACACTTACCCTTTAGTCGCAAACATAATTATCCTAGTACAGTTACAATAAACCAATCATTATTGAGTTCGAATTTAATGCTTCACTTCCTACTTAATTCATATTTATCTAACAAATAATAATAATATGTTGATTTTATCATAACGTTAAAAAATCCCAGGTAGAGGTATTCGCCAGGGAGACTCCCTGAGTCCTACCCTTTTCAATTTAATAATGGAAGAAATTGTTCGAAGTAATCGAGGGCTAAAGGGATACAAAATGGGGGATGCAGGTATCAAAATAGTATGTTATGCTGACGATGCATCTCATTGCAGAAAATGAAGATAACTTCAAAGGTTATCACACTTTTTCAATCTAACAGCCAAGTCTCTAAATATGGAATGACCAAAACAGAGTGCTCAACAACATCAAAAACTCTTCTAAAACGCAAGCTTGAACTTGGCGGTAATGTAATCGAGCAGAAAAAAATTTAACTACCTTGGCATAGCACTGTCCAGCTTTGGTGATATTGAAGCAGAGGTGAGAGATCAAACAACAAAAGCAATTAGAATAGCTGGCTGCCTGAATATAATATGGTGCAATAAGAGTATGGGAACGGACACTAAATCGAGGATCTACAAAACCATCGTGAGGCCGGTGATGACATACACCTACCAAAACAGCAAAAACCAGGCCAGAAACATCGAAAACCAAAAGACTCCTAGAGATAGCTGATATGAAGATAATCCGTAGAATCACTGGAAAGACACTGCTGGATAGAGAGAGAAGCAAGAATATCAGAACAGCTTGTAATGTCAAGAACATCAATGACTGGGTAGCAAACAGGAAAAAGGAATAGAATGAACACATAAGCAGGATGGACAACCGCAGACTGGTGAGAATTGCTCGTGACAAGTCCTTATTGGGACGAAGAGACGTTTGGCGCCCCAGGAAACGATGGATCGATAGCCTCCCCACTATGCAAATAATTGTTACAGTCACGTTAATTTAACATCAAATTGTGCTAATGTTCTTCCCTTTTTTCCTCTTGTTTTCATCACATGCACATATTCACAACCGCTTATGCCCAGCTTAGGGCTGTTAACTTTTGTGATGTTACAACTGAACTTCTCAGCGATGTTAAAGCGCTGCCTTTTTACATTACTGTGATGTTACTAGAACTTCCTCAAAAGGAAGCCTTTATAATGAACTAAAAGCAACATTTCTGTTACATTCAGAAATGCCTTTTAACATCTAGTACATGTTGATGCAATGTCTATGAAACAACATCTTACCAATTAACTGAATGCAACATTTCAAAATCGATACAGTATATTCTTTTAGATGTTGTATGGATATTACTTAAACCTCTAGATAATATACCTCAAATATTCTAGATTACATCCTATAGATGTTTCAGCAAATACACGGTGAACAACTAAAAACGCCGGCTGCCGGTCATATCTCAAAAAAGAATCATGATTCATCTTAAAAAAAATACCTCCAGGAAAATGAACCTGAAAAATATGTTTGTGTTACTAAAATATCCGCTAGGGAATGGAAAGAATACTTAAAAACATATAATAAGGTGATTATCACCAAAAAATAAAATCTAAAGGTATCCTAAATATACAATCATAAAGATTTCAAAAGTTGCATTTTTAGGTCACCTTTTGGTATATGTCTTTTTTGGAGATAATCACAGTATTATGATTTTGAGTGCTCATTCCACCCCTAGTGGATATTTTAGGAACTCATAAATATTTTCTAGCGATTTTTCTTTCCAAATGGTAATGTTTTTTATTTGTAACACTATTCTTTTCTGAGATGTGGCCTACAGCCGTTCTTAGTTGTTCACTCTGTACATTTAAAATAAAAAAGCAATAGAAGATTTAAATAGTATATATTAACTATTAATAAATAGAACACTGAAAATAAAAATAAAACAAATCCAGCCTTAAAATAAATATCTTGTCCAGAAAAAGAAATCCAACCTAAAAACAAATATCCTGTCCGGGAATCCAACCTAAAAAAATATAATATTGTAAGCATATTACATAACAAGTGTGGAAAGTGATATAACTGTATATATCAAGCTGTAGTTGCTATAACGTAACACGATTTAAAACTGAATTGATAAAGATTACTGATACCTTATAGCTGGTTTACAAAATATTTATTAAAATAATTTTTTAATATTAAAACTATAAAAATTTCAAACTGTCAAAACTTTACGAAACGTTACGGTATATCAACGGTATATCCCTCCACCCGGAATTTCAATGTTGAATAGCCGATTAAAGTATTAAAATGAGTATATTTAAGTTGTAATAATTATGATTTTGGAATAAGTACTTACCGATAACTGTTGTTCGTCCATTATATCAAGAAAATGCTTTTACTGAAATAAAACCGCGAAACTGAAAACGACGCTGCCACCACTTATAACCTACTTGCACGCCACGATCCGCCATATATCATGCTTGTCATTGTTTTTTCGTCTTCTGTTTTCTTCTTTTTCATAATTTTATGAATACATCATTCAAACAGCTCACCCAGTCGCAGGAAGTTACTAAAGTGTAGTTCGAAAGTAGTAAAAGTAACTACAAAATGTGATCATCTCAGAAACATGTTAATTTGTAATATTGCAGTAATGTTCTGTATGTAACATTAGTGAGACCTATACAAATTAACATCGAATGGATGTTTCCTCAAAGAAGTTGCTGAAAGGAAGTTCATAGGATGTGTATATCACTGCGAATTCAAGTAGTATTGTGTACATCTAAAATATGTTTTAATTACATAACATGGATGTTAATGAAGTTGGTTATAAAATTTAAACATTTAGGACATATCTTTTTAACGTTTTAAATAAACATCACGAAATGTCTCTAAAAAGAACATCACAAAATAGATTTATGATGTTTCTTGTTCAGTGGGTCACGCAAGTGGAAAATTATTGAAAAGACGACTCGCCTAAAATCAAGGAAGAAGAAGAAGTTACAAAATCTTAAGAATTACAATTTCATCACCTTTCCTTCATTTATTTCTTCTCATTTATTAACTCCTAAACATTGTTAATGATTTAATTGTACCTTCAATTTAATACATATATTTAGCAGAACGAACTTAGCTACAACCGAGTGTCACACGACAGCTCTCGTCTTTTATCAATTCGTAAAATATCATCAACATTTATTAGATTAGTAATGTGAAATTTCTGTTTCAATTTTCGAAACAAAATGAGAAAATATTAATTTCCATAGGAGCAAATACAATTAAGAGCAATCGTGTTCTGAACACCCTTCTAAAAAAAATGTTTCCTTATTTCCATTTCAGTATGCTTCATCGAAATATATGAAAGACACTTTTCAGAGTAATTTAATTACACATCCCAATATATACAGCAGACGAGATTGAATTTTTCCCCCAACTCAATTTTTTGACATTGAAATTTAAATTACGTAATCAACTTCATCTTGATCAAACAAGTCGTAATTTCTGTAAAACTGAGTAATTTTGTTTACGTTTGAACAGTTCCAAGTTCCAACTCCTTCAAACTTCCGATTAAGTCGTCAAGCCATTGAAATTTCCCGATGATAATAAATATGTTTATCCAGCGAAACGTTCCAAAAGTTTCTAAAAATTTCATTATAAATTTTCGAGGCCCATTCACTTCAATTTTACATTTAATTGTTCGAGTCGCCACAATAAACCGTAATCAAGTTCGCTCTGATTCTGCAACTTCACCAAAAACTCCAACGGAACAATTTGCCAAGGAGATATTCCTTTTTTCAAGAAATCCTTGCGGCTGAGCTGGCGAAACCTCTTTTCTAAAAGTTACCTGGATATTCTGCTAAAGTAATTTCGAATATTATCTTTTGTCGGCAGCTTCAACAATTCCGGCTATTGTGAAGTTAGTTATGCCCGACAATTGGTTTGTGGAAGCATGAAACCAAAATACTCACTTTCAGGATGAAAATATTTGAAATTGTTAGAAGACTGCTTATTCTTTATACAGAAAATATTTAGTGTTAGTGTGGTTTACGAACGTTGTAGAAAATTCAAGTTACATTTACTCGAAAAATTTGATTTTTACACTGTTACACTGTATTATTCATATTATGTTCTTATATATTGCTTGGTTTGTTAAATAATAGCTATCAGTATTATTCAGTGAAATAATCCGAATATTTAGAAACAAAGTAATCTATTACAAAGAAAAACTTTTTAAAAATGCGGTTACCCTGGTGTACACCCTTACCGAATATAATATCAAATATAACAGCCTCACTTTAATAGAAAATTCAAGTAAAAAATTCAAATCACTTCTATCTAAACACAACATCAACTTTGCTTAGGCACTGTATAGGAAATAACTTCGGAAATCATTTAAAAAAATAATAAATCGAAAGTTCACAGAAACATAAAATCAGAAGTTTATAAAATTAGTTGTGGTGATTGTGATAAGTTTTACATTTGTAGAACTTTCAGAACAGAAATTCAAAACACAAACGTCGCTTTGTTAATCAGAAATCGGATTTATATCATGCAAAACATTTCATCCAAAAAAATCTCAAATTCAATTTCGACTCAAAAATATTAAAAGCCGAAAGTAGTGGAATCAGACTCAAGTTTCTAGAATCATTACAGATAAATAAAAACAAACATTCAGGTCTCCTATTGAATAGCAAAGTTGATCATACTACAAGCCCCTTCTGAATCTTTTCAGAATTACCGAACTAACTTAGTGTCAGATTAGAATAGGTTTTTCCTATTTCACTAATTATTTGTAACCATCCTTCTGTTTACCCTTTCTGCATAATTTGTCATCTATTTATCTCTTGTATTCGATATAACGGAGAAATATATCTATTTTGCATTTAGCATCTGAAGATGGTGCAGTTTCACCGAAACGTGCATCATGCGTATTTTATTCAATAAATGTGTAAATAACTGAGATTGAATTCTCGCACATCACTTGGTGAAACATCATAAAGAATAAAGTATAAACTTTAAAATAAAAACACTTGGCTTATGTTTCACAATATAAAAAAAATATTTAGATACTGTATTTAGCAGTAACGAAAAGTCGACATGTTTCGAGTTATGAACTCATTATCAAGTTATGAACTCATTATCAAGTCTTGATAATGAGTTCATAACTCGAAACATGTCGACTTTTCGTTACTGCTAAATACAGTATCTGAATATTTTTTTTATATTGTGTTTTATAAAGTTTATACTTTATTCCAAATGTGTAAATTGTTTTTATAAACCATTGTTTTAATATTTTTATTGATTAACATGATGTATCGGCCCAATCAATTCAAAATTCCATATAAACTTTGTTCACTTTCATACTCCACAATGTCAAAGACATATAGGCCAAGCTACAGAGATTTATTCATGTAAAGAGTGTTAAAAGCCATTGTTTGTGAAATAGTTCCATATGATATAGTGATATTTTTTTCACTCGACTTTATTATTTATAACTTTGTTATTAACAATTTCATGCAAAAAATTGCGTTTTGTTGAACTTTTCTCTTATAAAATTGAAACTATCAGAGTAATCGGGATGGTGTCGATAGACTAACTGTAGAAGATGAAAAGACGAGTGAATGAGAGGTCGGAGGACTCGATCAGAACCTTATTTTAAAAGAAAATGGAAACGGCCAAAATGCTGTTTTTTCAAAAATTCATAACTAGGTTATTTTTTGAGTTGTAGCGTCGATTCTCCGGTCAGTATTAGTTATTAATATAAAATTTATTTATGCAAAGAGCAGGAACTGTCCGATGCAAAGTTTTTGATCTGTGGCCATTTGTATATTCTCCTATGAAATTTTCCAGCAGACCTGAATGCGACAGGTATGGTCCGATTTCAATTTACAAACACGATTTTGAAAGAAAAATTCTCATAATTCAAAAGGTTCATATTGGGTTTTCATGAAAACGCTGAGAAATATGTTAAAAATAAAGCTGAACATGACGAAAAACGGCCGAGAAATTATGTTCAAAATGCCGACGCTTTCGAAGGTGATGCTTCTCCTTGCCTACTGCTCTACCCCCACTCTTCAACTACTCTCACGCGCTTCGCCCTTTTTCGTCATGTTCAGCTTCATTTTTAACATATATCTCAGCGTTTTCGTGTAAAACCAAGATGAACGTTCTGAACTATGAGAATTCCACTTTCAAAATCTTTTTTGTAAATTGAAATCGGACCATACCTCCGCATGCAGGTCTGCTGGAAAATTGCATAGTAAAATATACAAATGACCATAGATCAAAAACTATGCATTGAACAGTTCCTGCTCTTCGCATAAATAAAGTTTATATTAATAACTAGCACTGACCGGAGAATCTAAGCTACAACTCAAAAAATCACAGAGTTATGAATTTTTGAAAAAACAGTATTTTTGCCGGTTTTTTCCGATTTTCTCTTAAACTAAGGGTCTGATCGATTCGTCCAACCTTTCATATTTTTCCTCTTTTCATTTTCTACAGTTAGTCTATTGGCACCATCACGATTACTCTGATAATTTACACAAATTGCTTACTCTAAATCTCTGTAGCTTGGCCTAATATCTCACAAACTTAAAACTTCAATCATTTGATGAATTATGGTCGAATATACAAGTATCAAAAAATAATGGATTCTGATTGTAGTTCTCTGAACTCCACATGAATATTTAAGTAATCATTAATGCATCAACTATAACCTATATGAGATGATAACGAGCATCTAGCTATTAAAAGAGAATCAATGCAATGATTTCGAAGAAAACAAATATCATAACAAACGACAAATCAACCACTCTATTAGTCGAGATATCCCATATGTGTAGTCAATATTGTTCCTTGTCATGAACAATACACCGATTCAATACTCAAAAAAAAGACATATGATGTCCGACGAGGAGTCCATTAAAGCTGAAAAACCGAGCGCTGGATTACCAACCCATCAATCTCCTGCCACGAAAAATTTGATTCCGAATGATCAGAGGTGTAAAATCTGTCGATAGCAGGTGGGAGCTGTGAGCCTTTAAATTCGCGCACACTTGTCCAATTTTTATTGGAAGCTGTCCCGATGAGAGACAATGATATTTGAAGACAATTATCACGGCTGGAGCGATGAATTTATCGATAGCAGACATACGTGCAGTAATTTTCCTCGAGCTGAATCGACGTTTCGTGCTCTTCTTTCCATCTCATGATACCACAACGTTAAATTCACGAATGAGCGTAAATGGACGACTTATGGCCAGGTATAAAAGTTTATAAATTAGAGGGTGTTAGGTAACTCGTCTTGTTTGCCATACAGAATACATTTGAAAATTTTGCGACTAGACCATATTCTGGGATATTAGGTAAGCCTTGAAAATGAGGTATATATATATATATATATATATATATATATATATATGTTTTGTGAATGAAACTTAAGCGGACTGTAATTTTATGGAATAAATGATATACAATTTCGAACAACAAAAAAAACACAAAAAACTATAAGTATGATGGAATTAAGAGAGATACACTTTCCCTCTATGGTGAGTTTGTGGATCCCTGCTGTCTAGCTGGAGGTGAACTATTGAAAGAGAGAAAGAACAGAGATTGTGGGAACCAACTATAAGCACTCGAATTTAACAGAATGAATGTCTATGGTTTATGGAAAAACTATGATCACATCTAATGATAATTTCTATAATTTTCTATTGATTACTTTACTAATGTTACCAAATACCACGATATTCTCGAATTGAATTGAATAATGTTCGGTTTCACGCTAAACGATAAGGTTTTTCTAGAACGTAAAAAAAAAGAAAACATCTGCCCGAACGCAATGGAACAGTATTCAAACCGATACTCTCCGAATTTCTACTATAAAACTGAATACCTTGTGGCCCAAACATTCCCCCACCCCTGAAGGAAAGTTCAGGACACCTAAAAAAAGAATAACCAGTTTGACGTGGTACGCTTAAAGAGAGAAAAAAACCTAATTTCGAATTATTCAAAAAAAAAAGAAAAAGAAAAGAAAATATTAAATTTCAAAATAATTAAAAATATGCGAAAAATCATTTGCATCATTGGTTTGGTAGTGGAAAAACCTTCACCACCGCACGTCTATAAATTCCTGTTTTGGTTTTAACATCTACCACCCTCACTCTACCATCCTTACCTGGATAAACCGCAGTTACAATGCCAAGGGGCCATTGCAATGGGGGAGCATTAACTTGGTGCAAAACAACCACTGTATTGATTTTTATAGACGGAAAATCTCTATTATGTCGGTCACGCACTTGTAAAGTAGTCAAATATTCGAATTTCCACCGTTTCCAATAGGTCTGCACCAGACTATCTATGAGCTGATAGCGATTCTGTCGGTTGATATCCTGGTTAATAAGATTCTCAGCAGGTAAACTTTCCAGTGGGGACAATGTTAGGAAATGAGCTGGCGTAAGGGCCTTTGGATCACTAGGATCATTACAAAGTACACTCAGTGGTCTAGAGTTCATGAGAGCTTCTATTTGAACAAGAAGAGTCGTCATTTCTTCATACGATAAAAGATGACGACCAATGATTTTGTTCAAATGAGTTTTCACCGACTTCACTCGACTTTCCCAGATTCCCCCAAAATGGGGAGCTGCGGGAGGGTTAAACTTCCACTGCAAACCTATACGACTCAATTCAGAACCTAAGGTTTCTTTGAAAGAATCTGAATTCACTACCGAGTATAATTCTAAAGATGTTTTAGCTCCAACAAAATTACTACCTTGGTCGGAATAAATTATAGAACAGGGTCATCTCCGAGAGAGAAAACGTTTGAAGGCTTGAATGAAATTAGGCGTGCATAAGGTGGAAACTAATTCCAAATGTAGAGCTTTGGTGACCAAGCACACGAACAGGCAGATATATGCCTTCTGCGGACGACATCCCCTATAACGAGAGTAAACTATGGAAATTGGTCCGGCATAATCGACTACAGTATGTAAAAAGGGTTTTGATTGTAATACACGACATGCAGGTAGATCCCCCATCAAGGGGAAAAACGTTTTGGGTTTCGATCGGAAACAAAAATTACATTTGTTTACACGATTCCTAACTATGCCACGGGCAGCTAAAATCCAATATTTTTGACGTAATAACGACAAAGTCAGACCAGGACCAGTATGTAAATTAGTTTTATGATAATGATCAATAAGTAGATTCACGAAAGGATCCTTTTTAGGGAGTAAAATTGGATGTTGACCATCATAATCCAAGTCAGCCTGAGTTAGACGCCCTCCAACCCGAATAATTCCATCTTGGAGAAAAGGTTTTAGCTTGCGAAATGTAGTTGAGCATTCTATGCCATTTTTAATTTCAGAGATTTGCTCAGAAAAATGGAAATTTTGTACTACCTTTACTAAGAACGATATTGCTTTATCGAAATCATTGCTAAAGAAACCATTTCTACTTGGTACCAATTTCAAAAAACGAAGAACATACACAGTGGATCTGAGCAATTTCCACCAAGACGAAAACTTATGAATCAAATAATACAAACCATTGTCATGGAAATACTCATCAGAAATTATATTCACAAATACGGAAGGTTTTCTTTCTGTCTCGCTATCAATAACCGATTCATTCACTAATTTGATGGGCCATTGGATGAAAGGTGATTTCAACCATTCTGGACCAGAGAACCAATCTGGTTTCGCTAAAAACTGTGAAGGATATAACCCACGTGACAAACAATCTGAAATATTATTTTCACCATCCACATGGTACCACGAAGCTTTCGGACATAATTCTTGAATTTTGGATATTCTATTTGCTACGAATGTCTTCCATCTATACGGCGGAGAATTTATCCAAGAAAGAGCCACTGTGAAATCTGAAAACGCGAAAACTTTTTCTACCTTCATTCGATCTTTCAATCCTAATATTATAAAATTCAGAAGGTTAGCTAAAAGATGCGCAGCACAGAGTTCTAATCTAGGTATCGACATAGTACGTAAAGGAGCTACCTTAGATTTAGCGCAAATTATGTTCGTATGAACAATTTCATTAGTTTCTACTCTTAAATACACGACGGCCCCAAATGATGTTTCACAAGCATCAGCGAATCCAATCAGACTAACCAAGGACGCAATATGAACACTTAAAAATCTAGGAATTCGCAAAGAGCTAAGCAACGAATATTCACTCTGGAAAGTACTCCACTTATCTTGAATTTCATGTGAGGGGGTTTCATCCCAATCTATAAGAAGAATCCAAAGATCTTTAATGAATAACTTAGCTACTAAGATTACAGGAGCTAGAAATCCCAAAGGATCAAAACAACGAGCTATAGTCGAAAGAATATTTCTTTTAGTACAAGGATAAATTTTCGTATCAACCTGATATGAGAGTGTATCAAGCTTAGGATGCCATTGCAGGCCTAGGATCTTCAAGAAATCGGTTTCAAAATTGACTACATCAGGTGCCCTCATCTCTACCGGAATGTCATTTAAAATATCTATGTCATTAGTTGCCCATTTCACTAAACTGAAGCCTCCAGCTTTGAACATATCTACCAATTCACGATAAAGAACTTTCGCCTCTTTCAAATTACTGACACTGGTTATCAAATCATCCATGTACATATCCCTAGTAACAACTTTACATGCAAAAGGATGGTTATCTTTCTCATCGGATGCTAACTGTCTCACTGTCTTCAGAGCAAGATACGGAGATGATTTTATTCCAAATGATACGATTAATAACTCAAACGCTTGTATATGTTCGGATGGAGAGCTTCGCCACAATACTCTTTGAAAACGTCTGTGCTGAGGTAAATTGAAAACTTGTCTAAGCATTTGTCGAATATCCGAGGTTAACGCATAATTGAATAAACGGAAATTCAGATATAAGGTGACAACGTCAGTTTGTAATTTAGGACCGGAATGCAAAATATCATTCAAAGAAAAATCTGAATCTGATTTACAACTCGCATCTAATACTATTCTCAACGGTGTACTAAGGCTTCCAATTTTGAAAACTCCATGATGTGGAATGAAATAGTGCGGGGTATCTAAATCGACAAAACTAAGCTTTTTCATATGTCCCTGTTCTAAATAATCTTCGAATGCCCTAGCATACTGTAATTTGAATTCCGGAAACAAAGCAAATTTTCGTTCTAAAGACATAAAACGCTTTAAAGCAATATCATATGAATTTCCCAATTTAGTAGTATCGCACTTGAACGGTAATTGGACTACATAAGAGCCATTATCTAATCTTTGCGTGGTAGAATGGTAAATGCGTTCACATTCTAATTCATCAGGACTAAGAAAATGAGAACTGGGAATATCGTCAATTTCCCAGAATTTTTTGATAAGTTCATCTAACGAAGGATCAACTACAACACAAAAATTTTCCACAGTAGGAATCTGTTGCGCAATCGGAAAATAAAGAAGTTTCTATTGCTGTTGGTCTATCCAAATTTCCAACCAACTTAACACTACCTAACAAATGAGGGAAAATTTCGGCGCCTATTATGCCATCAATTTTTCCAGGATAGTAAAATGTATCATCAGCTAAAGGTAAATCACTTAAATAGTCAAGCTTTCCTAATTCAACTTTAAATTGTGGGAGGGGATCTCCAATCTTATCGATCACTAAAGCTTGTAGAGAAAATCTTATCGTCGAATCATAGCGCGAAGTTATATTAATTTCGACTACACCTGAAACCTTACTAAAATGCGCTCCGATACTCTGAACAGATGTATTGAGTTCTAACAAACTTAAACCCAATCTTTCACACGCGTTTCTTGTGAGAAAATGAGCCTGACTACAAGAATCTAATAAAAATCGAAGTTTTCGATAATTTCCGAACTTATCTTGAACGAAAACAATTGCTGTCGATAACAAAATTGTTTGATTCGCCGCTTTAATCTGTGCAACGGTGAAACAGTTCGATGAATTCGATGCGTCGTCGTTGGCCGGGCGGACCGGGGACACCTTGGCTGCCGATGCCGCGGCGGTGACCTGTTCTTCATTCTTCGACGAACGCCGGGTTTGCGTGAAAGACGATACATGATTATGTTTCGAAGAATTGTAACTAGAATCGAAATGTAACAAAGTGTGATGACGCATTTGACAATACTTACAATTAACTTTACTTTTGCAATTTATAATTTTATGCACTCCTAGGCAATTCAAACACAAATTATTTCACTTTGCTATCTGATAACGCTCGTTTGGGGACCTGTACATAAAGGCAGAACAGCGCGAAATAAAGTGATCACTAGCTTTGCATAAAACACACTTCACTCATCCTGAGTGTTATTATTCTGCAAAGCGAATGATTGATATGTTGATGCTTTTTTGAATTTAGGAATATTTTGAGGTAAATTATGAACAGAATTCGTTTTCTGAGGAGTTACACTACCTATACGAGAATTAATTTTCGACTGTTCCTTCACAAAATCTATATCTTCCTGATAGGATGGCAGAGTTTGACCCCTAATCTAATTTTCAAAGTAACGATTAGTATCACGATCGAGTTTTTTGAGCGCAATATATGTTATACTATATTCAAAAATATCTGAAATGTCCAACTTTTTTAACGCTTGAACGGCGGTATCGAATTTCTCAAGAAACATATTCAAATTATAGGCAATATCAGTATTTAACGGTTTAAAATCGAATATTTGATCCAGGTAAGTATTAGCTAAGAGACGTTTATCTTGATATTTTTCAACTAGCGTTTTCCACACAATTTGATATTTATCACCAATCGGTGGAACTCCCGAACAATAGGTCAAGGCTTTTCCATTTCATTTCCCTACCAAATAATGCATACGATCAGCGTCACATAAGTTATTGTTGTTATGAATAAGATTACTGAAACACTCGTAAAAAATTGGCTATTCTTTAGGATCTCCTGAAAATTCTGGAAGCTCTAACTGTGGCAATTTAGGAGGATTTCTAAATGCTTTCTTAAATACATTGTCTTTCGAAAAGACCTGATCAGCGACAGAGAGAATTTCGCAGTACATTTCGTCTACAACTTCCAAAATTTGAAATGATGGCACGTATTCTGGATCTATTTCACAAGATGATTTGTTAA
>JARQZK010001460.1:772500-955000 GCA_030704885.1 Cynegetis impunctata | reverse complement strand
GTTTTTTGATTTACTATATTTTATATAGTATTGTCATTTTTATGTTTATTTCAGAGCCCTGAGGAAGTTTACAAAAATAAACGAAACGTCGGCAAATTATTAAATTGGTTTTTCTTCAATAATCATCCTGACCAACAAACCTTTGAAACTCTTCATCTATACTACATTGGTCGTTATCTCCACATTAATATAAATCTTTAAATCTGAATATTTAATTATATGTTTGTTAGCAGTATAAATTGATGAATTGTGAGTGAAAGGGGCAATGAATATTTCACAACTATAGCCATCTAGAGCCCTAGGAGGATGCGTTGCTCCTAATAGGATAGATAATATTTTACACATTCCCGATTTCGATTTCGTCAGCACTTCCTCACAAGTGCGCTTGTAAAAGTATGTTCGACTCTACCGATGCGTTAGATACGTTTCACAATCGGCTCTCGGGCTCCCCAACTCTCTCCTTCGGACGACTAGAACGTGGGGCAAGTCCTGACACGTTTTCTCCAAATTTATTATGGAAATGTACGTTCCGAATTCAATTGGGACGTGATCGCGTTTAAAATCGAGGCATATTTCAGAACGACCAGACATGTGGGTAATCCATTCTATTTGCATTGCATCGTTCTCCAAGCAGGGGAGGAAGACTGGGGTTGAACTAGCTTGCTTGGGAACGTGGAGAGAATTGGCGGTATCGAAGGATAAAGTGGGATCATCGGTTGTGTATTGTTGGTAAAGTTTTTAACATGATTACTCTGTTAGATGTGTTAGGTAGGTTACATTAGACTCGGTTGGTGAAGAGAACATTTTTAATTATATTTATGAGTTGTTTGAGGATTTACGTTAAACAATATTATGGAAAGACGCCGTTGATATAAATATTGGAAATTGAAGAATATAGAAATTCGTTTTTTTATTTTTTTTTCAAATGGTAAGAAAATAGTGGATTAAGTTTCTTTTTTCAGTGAACTATCGAATGAAAATAAACTACTGGTCTGCTTAGATAAATTATTTTGCAAAATCAATAATTTTAATATTTTTCAAGGTCGTATACATCAAAACCATGGAAAACTACTGCCGTTTCTGGACCATGGTCGATAATAATAAGAAAGTTCCACAAACTGTCAATTTAATAGTATCAAGTTATGGTTACTGTACTTTTGATCCTACTTTCATCGTCAGCCATCTGTATGAAAAATGAATTTAGACCTAAAAGTACTCATTTTTAAAAGCTTAATAGATATGGATGTTTGAATTTATATTCTCAGCTGCAGGGAATTCTTCAAAAATCAAAGCTATTTAATTTATCTAATATAGTAAGTAGTACGTTACAATTATTTATATAAAAGCAAATTACTTTTTGAAAACATTAAATCCAAATTTCAAACTATCAGAAGTTTTGATTTTTTTGACGAAACGTTAATAATATATATATATATATATATATATATATTTATATATATATATATATATATATATATATAATATATAATATATATATATATATATATATATATATATATATATATATATAATATATTTATATATATATATATATATATATATATATATATATATATATATATATATATATATATATATATATATATATATATATATATATATATATTATATATATATATATATATATATATATATATATATATTATATATATATATATATATATATATATATAATATATATATATATATATATATATATATAAATAAATTTTAATTATATATATATTTATATATATTTATATATATATATATATATTCATTCGAATTGTTGTTGCCTGTGAACTATTTCTAATCTTTTGATAATTATTAGCAATAACAGGCTTGTTGAATCTCAAAAAACTCGATTTTATTAAAAAGTTGACGTTTTGCCACGACATTCGTGGCTTTATCAAAATTTTTGAAAAAATTGAAATTTCTTTGACATTTATTGATTTGAAAAAATTTGAATAGACTACTATGTGTCACTAAAAATTTTTTCGGCTGTGGCCGTTCTTTGTTATTTATTACGTGCTATTCAGTCCAATATTAACATTCAAATCTGTTATTATTAGATGGTAAGGGAAACCACAGAAACCTATTTTGTACATTACGTGGGTGAAGGTTTCTGTGGTTTCCTTCCCATCTTATATCAACGGACCTGTCTGTTGATATTGGACTAAATAGCACGTAATTAATAACTGAAGACGGCCACAGCCGCAATGAGAAATTTTTGAAAACAAGATAAATAGTACCCTATTCTTTGACTTTTCAAAATCAAAATAATTTGAACCTATTTCGAACATTACGTGGGCAAAGGTTTCTGTGGTTTTCCTTACCATCTAATAATAACAGATTTGAATGTTAATATTGGACTGAATAGCACGTAATAAATAACAAAGAACGGCCACAGCCGAAAAAAATTTTAGTGAGACATAGTAGTCTTTGTCTATTTAAATTTTTTCCAATCAATAAATGTCAAAGAAATTTCAATTTTTTCAGAAGTTTTGATAAAGTCACGAATGTCGTGGCGAAACGTCAACTTTTTAATAAAATCGAGTTTTTTGAGATTCAACAATCCTGTTATTGCTAATAATTATCTAAAGATTATATATATATATATATATATATATATATATATATATATATATATATATATATATATATATATATATATAGTATGTAATTACATATAATCTACAAAATGAACATCAGTCATCCTGAAAGAAGTATGACACCTGAGGCAGGCTCATGTCTTTTAGATTTTTTCCTTATTTAATGAATTAAAAAATTCGATAATATGTTATATCGTACATTTTCAAGAATGAGAAATGAATAAATATTGAGATAAATTATTAAGTATCCACTGCGATACCCATGAGGGAAGAGAACGGAAGAGAAGAACCTTACAATACCTAATACGTTCATTAAATTTTTCAAAAT
This sequence comes from Cynegetis impunctata, assembly GCA_030704885.1. Classification (NCBI taxonomy): domain Eukaryota; kingdom Metazoa; phylum Arthropoda; class Insecta; order Coleoptera; family Coccinellidae; genus Cynegetis; species Cynegetis impunctata. The sequence goes on along the minus strand of JARQZK010001460.1, from coordinate 952,060 downwards.
TTTATATTACATAATTCACTAAAAAAGCGCGATTATTTCCATTTTTTTATTAATAACCCTTACCGAAGCTGGAACAAGACTGAAGAATTTCGGAACCATGAAGAAAAGGCTCCCTTGTGAATAACTTATTTGCAAGAATGGCGCTGCTACAGATGAACCTATTTTATACCTAGTGAAGTAATTCTGATCAACATTGTTTTTATTGTTCTCAATTCAATGCAACAAAGAGTTTACACGTATCACTGTCTGATATTCAGTTTTTTGAATTTTAGAAAAATAGTTCAGAACTGGTTTTTTTTACATTCAATATAATTTTTAAGATAAACTTCTGGATTATTTTGCAAGTTCTTCAGGGCATTGTCATAAGACTCACCCCATACACTTATTTCATTCCTCAATACTGATTTTACTGAGGATTCATACACACAATATTTCATTTTGAATTTTCGAACGTTTAGCTTCGTAGTGTGTTTTTTTGGACTTCGTATTTTCCAGTGGAAATTTAAAAAAAAATAGATTGTGTCTAATTAATAATTGGACATATTTTAACTATTGAATATTGAGCTCAAAATATTGAGATTTAACCTAAATCACTTACATAACATGCGACCTCTTACTGAGTTATAGGGTGCTTTATGTATAACTTCGAAAATTGTTTGTGCCCACTACTTTAAAACTATCTGACGTATCCTTGTCGAACTTGGCAGGAAGTATAGATACTCTACACCCCACTAAATTATGTTAAATAAACGTTTTTTGCTAGTACTAGAGGCGTATGACGGGAGCAAGTGATTGGTTGGCCCTTCCCAAATTCTACGCCACTGGCGGAATTTCCATTTTAGTACAATTTTTCGATTCTCCAATGCTTTCTTAGTAAATAACATTAACAACTTCAGAATTAACAGAAAGCTGCAAAATTATTTAGATTAATATTTTTTATAAATTAATTCGGTGTTTTTGAGTCATAAGATTGTATTTATTACTCAAATAAAGCTTGAGTCAGGACTAATCAAAAACATAACGTTATTTATTATAATTTATTCAAACGGATAGACGTACTCAACATTTAAAAAAAAAACTGTGGTAAAAGAAGCATTTTTTTATAAATCTAAACAATTTCAACACTAATATATATATGAATATATACATATATATATATATATATATATATATATATATATATATATATATATATATATATATATATATATATATATATATATATATATATATATATATATATATATATATGTATATATACAGTATGTCGAATTTAAGATGAAGACACCCACATATTTCAGTTATTCAAAGAAATATAGATTTGAATTTTCTCAGGGTCATGAACGGCGGTAGGACATATTTTTTAAGATACTCAACTGAATTCTGAATTCTAAACTCGGCCTACTACGAATTGACAAATAGGGCCGATTCTCAATATTTTGTTTCGCGTTAGAGATATCGAAAAATGATATAAGGAAAAGTTGTTCAAAAAATTTTTTTAGGTCCATATACCAATTTTCATGACAAAATTCGCATTTTCAATTTTATTAATATTTTGTTATCCCAAAATTATTACGAGTTTTCTTTTTTCAATTTTATACTTAGTGTGCTATGGAAAATAATAAAATTGACAGAAGTGTTAAATACTGGTTAGTTTGAAGTAATGCGTTAAGTTAAATATAGTGAATTAGTGATCAGAGAATCAAAATGCCATTAACTTTACGTGAAAAAATCGAAATAATTCGGTTGTTTGGTGATAATTCTCGTAGCAGCAGACAAGTTGCTGCATAGTTTAACTTGAGACACCCCGAACGTGCTTTAGTTACTCATGGAAAACAGCCGTTGTAAATGCTGTTTTCAATTAAACTGGCAGTGTTGTTAAAATGTATCAGAATGGTCAACCTCGTCGAATACAACCGCATCTTGAGGATAACCTTATATTCGCAGCAAATCGAGCAAATCCATTCATGAGCCTCCGAGATTTATCATCTCAACTTAATATTGGCAAGGATAAAATTAAAAGATGCTTCAAACGTCACAAAATTAAGCCGTATAAACCTAAGTTCTTGCATTCATTCAAAGAAGGCGATAATAATAAAAGATTGGACTATTGTTATTGGGCTCAAGGTAATTTTTTGAACTACAGACATTTAAAGAAAGCGATAGTAATAAAAAATTGGACTACAGAAATTTTTTGAAGAAGATTATGTTCAGTGATGACGCTACATTCACCACTAATGGGGTTGTATTAAACTATCAAGTAGTCAAGTTCTTAGTTTCCATAGGGTTCTAGTTATCAAATTGAGAGATAAACTTAATAATTTTGAATTATAACCAAAATATTGAAAAAATTGAAAATGCGAATTCAATCATGAAAATTGGTATATGGGCCTAAAAAAATTTTCTGAACAAATTTTTTCCATATCTCTAACGCGAAACAAAATATTGAGAATCGGCCCTGTTTGTCAATTCGTAGTAGGCCGAGTTTGTAATTCAGAATTCAGTTAAGTATCTTAAAAAATATTACCCATCACCGTTTATGACTGTACGAAAATTCAAATCAGTGTTTCTTCAAATAACCATAATATGCGGGTGTCTTCATCTTAAATGCGACAAACTGTATATATATATATATATATATATATATATATATATATATATATATATATAATAAGGATAGTAATATTTGGGTATAGCAGCAAGCAAAACGTGTACTCTTATAACACTATATTTCCGATATTTCGACAATGATTATTGTCATCTTCAGGGAAGCTACAAATTAAGCACAAAAGATTATCAACAAATGCTCAATAACGGCCAACAGCAAAAAATACTCACTGTGTCTTTGAGAAATGATTGCCAAAAGGTGTAAAGATCGAGATACAGCATTATTGATTTCCACAAAAACATTATTGATCGAGAACACAGGCGTGATGATCTTCAACTGACATTACAAGTTAAAAGGTTAAAATGGTCATAATAAATTAAAATGAAACATAGTTAATTTTGAGGAAATTATACATTATTGAGTTTAAGTTAAGTTAAAGACTAAAATAATATAATTATCTACTTCGTCATTTCATATTGACTGAAAAAGAGACGCGACCAGCCATCTTGATCAAGAAAGTAGACATAGACATCAAAACAAAAAACTCCAATGTGAAAATATGATAATTTAGGACCACAGATTGGTCACTGCTAACAAATAAAATAGCCAGAAGTATAAAAGACTCAGAGAAAGAAAGGCAACCTTTCTCTCACTCGACATTTCTTAAATGGATGTTTTTATCTAACTCTAACAAAAAGGAATAAATTTCACTAAGATGATTTAAATCAGTTTTTTTATTTAAGCAGTTTTCTGATTGTGAAATGTATTTCAATGAATTTGGTAAAACAGATGAAGCGTCGAGTGCTTTGTATTTCTGACAATTGCTTCCATCAGAAGAATTTAAAAATTTTATATGATTTGTTTATAGATAACTCTTATCCTCCTGCTCTATTAAAAAAGACCCTTTTTGGTACGTCGACCATGTCAATACAAGATACAATTAATAACAGAAGTGTCTCACAGGTTGCAGCAGCTACCAATGAAGCAGCTGATTCGACCCAAACTCAATTTTTCTTCACCTCACTTCCTTATATCACTGATGTTTCCCAAAGGTTGTCACGAATTTTCAGGTCTCTTTGTCACATTAAAATTGCCAATAAAACAGTCTTAACAATAAGTTCCATTTTCACCAAAGTAAAGGATAAAACACCCTTAACTTCACAATCTCAGATATTTTACAGCTTCCCATGCCTCCAATTGTTGATAGATTATTATGTAGGTCAGACGGCAAGAGCCCTCTAGGATAGAATTACCTCACATAAGAGTGACTGTAGGTGCCATCCTGAAAGATGTGCTTTGAGTGAACATGTTAATATTACAGGACATATTATGAATTTCAATGACACCAAAATATTGACAAGAGAGAGAAATTCTGTTAAGAGACTGTTTATGGAGATGGCTTACATTTCACAATCAGAACACTGCTTAAATAAAAAAACTGATTTAAATCATCTTAGTGAAATTTATTCCTTTTTGTTAGAGTTAGATAAAAACATCCATTTAAGAAATGTCGAGTGAGAAAGGTTGCCTTTCTTTCTCTGAGTCTTTTATACTTCTGGCTATTTTATTTGTTAGCAGTGACCAATCTGTGGTCCTAAATTATCATATTTTCACATTGGAGTTTTTTGTTTTGATGTCTATGTCTACTTTCTTGATCAAGATGGCTGGTCGCGTCTCTTTTTCAGTCAATATGAAATGACGAAGTAGATAATTATATTATTTTAGTCTTTAACTTAACTTAAACTCAATAATGTATAATTTCCTCAAAATTAACTATGTTTCATTTTAATTTATTATGACCATTTTAACCTTTTAACTTGTAATGTCAGTTGAAGATCATCACGCCTGTGTTCTCGATCAATAATGTTTTGTGGAAATCAATAATGCTGTATCTCGATCTTTACACCTTTTGCAATCATTCTCAAAGACACAGTGAGTATTTTTGCTGTTGGCCGTTATGGAGCATTTATTGATTTTCTTTTGTGCTTATTTTGTAGCTTCCCTGAAGATGACAATAATCATTGTCGAAATATCGGAAATATAGTGTTATAAGAGTACACGTTTTGCTTGCTGCTATACCCAAATATTACTATCCTTATTGCATCCTAACTAGTCAGCAAAGACTACCCTTCTTCTATATATATATATATATATATATATATATATATATATATATATATATATATATATATATATATATATATATATATATATATATATATATATAAATCTCGGTATCCGAAATTCACAATAAAGTCCTTTTCTAAAGCAACCATAAACACTATTCTACGAAATCTCAAGAAAATGAAGACATTCACTAAAAATATATTTAACTCCACACGGAAAGTGCAATTTACCGGAAAAGCCCACCGAAATGTGCATGTGAACTAAAACATCTGTTTTAATGAAATTTTCATGCATCTTTAGGATAATATATCGCTTTAATCTTTGTAATAAAATGGCGTGCATTGGCCACTTAGGAATAATTGTCAGCCCATTTAACATGGATTACACGTATTTCCCCACATTGGAATTGGAACTGTTGCTATTACACCTGAGTGCTCAGGAATTCGGTGTAGAACATTCTATGATTATTGCACCGGGTGTAGAGTTTGAAATGCGGTGTTATTGAATTTGTCATAAACAGTGTAATTATTTCTATTGTATGGGTAATACCGTTTAACAAGTTTTACTCGATAGTTGAATTCGTGGTAGTGAAAAATAAGGTATAAGAACGTTAGAGAGTTGAATTTGGGTAATGCTATTGAAATAATTGAGTAAATAAAATTTAAAACGAAATAATAACATGGTCAAAGTTATAATTGCCAAGAAAACATACATATACACTCTCGTGAATATTATAATATATATATATATATATATATATATATATATATATATATATATATATATATATATATATATATTCGAATTGTTGTTGCCTGTGAACTATTTCTAATCTTCTGATAATTATTAGCAATAACAGGCTTGTTGAATCTTAAAAAACTCGATTTTATTAAAAAGTTGACGTTTCGCCACGACATTCGTGGCTTCATCCAAACTTTTGAAAAAATTGAAATTTCTTTGACATTTATTGATTTGAAAAAATTTGAATAGAAACAGACTACTCTGTCTCACTAAAATTTTTTGGCTGTGTCCGTTCTTTGTTATTTATTACGTGCTATTCAGTCCAATATTAACATTAAAATCTGTTATTATTAGATGGTAAGGGAAACCACAGAAACCTTTACCCACGTAATGTTCGAAATAGGTTCAAATTATTTTGATTTTGAAGAGTCAAAGAATAATAATAATAGGGTACTATTTATCTTTTTTTCAAAAATTTCTCATTGCGGCTGTGGCCGTCTTCAGTTATTAATTACGTGCTATTTAGTCCAATATCAACAGTCAGGTCTGTTGATATTAGATGGAAAGGGAACCATAGAAACCTTCACCCACGTAATGTACAAACTAGGTTTAAAATATTTGATTGTTGTCTTTAAAAAGACATTACTTGTAATTTTGGAGATCACATGTTCTAAACTATACTTTCTTTTTAGAAAAATTGAAAATTCTAGATGTTTAGATTTTGTCTAAGAAGATGAGTTGATATGGTTAGAGTTTGTTTGTTGATTATTTTGTTTTGATTTATGTTGTTTCTTAGAAAAATTAAAGAATTAAATCTGCGTATATTGAACTCAAATGTTTGATATCTGTTCTATCATTTACGACTTTATTTAATTTTTTTTTTAGATTGAAAATAGAAAGTATAGGAGCAATGAACCGATTTTAAAATCGATTTTTCATTATAGTAATACAATTTTTTCGTGAAAAATAAAATTTTGAATGCACCACGTACGTTACTAGATCCTAACACCCATCGGGTAACATTCGGCCCGAGGACCTTTGGCCCGAGGGATCTATATAACGGACTTGGTACATGAATAACTATTCTAGTTCCACAAATTCAGTTAATTCAATCGAAGTAGAATATTTTTCTAGAATTTTCAATTTTTCTAAAAAGAAAGTATAGTTTAGAACATGTGATCTCCAAAATTACAATTAATGTCTTTTTAAAGACAACAATCAAATATTTTAAACCTATCTTGTACATTACGTGGGTGAAGGTTTCTGTGGTTCCCTTCCCATCTAATATCAACAGACCTGTCTGTTTATATTGGACTAAATAGCACGTAATTAATAACTGAAGACGGCCACAGCCGTAATGAGAAATTTTTGAAAAAAAGATAAATAGTGCCCTATTCTTTGACTCTTCAAAATCAAAATGATTTGAACCTATTTCGAACATTACGTGGGCAAAGGTTTCTGTGGCTTACCCTCTAATAATAACAGATTTGAATGTTAATATTGGACTGAATAGCACGTAATAAATAACAAAGAACGGCCACAGCCGAAAAATTTCAGTGAGACAGAGTAGTCTGTTTCTATTCAAATTTTTTCAAATCAATAAATGTCAAACAAATTTCAAATTTTTCAAAAGTTTTGATAAAGCCACGAATGTCGTGGCGAAACGTCAACTTTTTAATAAAATCGAGTTTTTTAAGATTCAACAAGCCTGTTATTGCTAATAATTATCAGAAGATTATATATATATATATATATATATATATATATATATATAAATATTTATATATATATATATATATATATATATATATATATATATATATATATATAATTATATAAATATTTAAATTTAAAAATTTTCTTTTTTTGTTCAAAAAGCTCTTGACTTATTTTTATGCTTCAACATGATTACATATGTTACTGAAAGCAATGACTGCATATGTTCAATTAATGAAATCTTCAGTGAGTGAAATTTTGGAACAATAATTTCAAAAAATTAAGTGGCCAACCAGACATATATATATATATATATATATATATATATATATATATATATATATATATATGTATAATATATATATATATATATATATATATATATATGTATATATATACTATATATATATATATATATACTATATATATACTATATATATATATATTTATATATATATATATATATAGATATATATATATATATATATATATATATATATATATATATTAATATATATATATATATATATATATGTGTGTGTTCTCACTTATTTATCTGATTTTATTATCAACATATACAGTGTGTCCATGTGTGTTGGCTACATGTGGGAAACTTTTCTGTTATCAGTTTTAATAAAAAAATGTATATATTAATACAATGGTTAAAAATAACAATTATTATAAGAAATAACGCATGACGCACGTTTCGGTGGAACTTCACCTTCTTCAGATGCTAATGGCAAACTAACTATGATTCTCTGTTATATCGAAAACAAGAAATGAAAAACTATGTAGAAGGGGTAAATACAAAGATGGTTACAAATAATTATAAGAAAAGAAAAAACCAAATCTGAACTGCTAGTCAGGTAGTTCGGTAATTTTGAAAAGAAGGGGGCTTGAAGTATGATCGATTTGGCTATTCAATAGGAGACCGGAATGCTTGTATTTATTTGTCTGTAATGGTTCTAAAAAATTAAGTTTCATTCCCTTACTTTCAGTATTTAATATTTTAAAATCAAAATTGAATGTGTGATTTTGTTGGATTAAATTGTTTGCATAATATGAATCCGACTTCTAATTAACAAAGCTGCGTTTGTGTTCTGAAATTCTAGTTTGAAAACTTCTGAAAGTTCTATCAATGTAAAACTTATCACAATCGCCACAATTAATTTTATAAACTCCTGATTTAATATCTTTATGAACTTTGGATTTATTATTTTTTATATGATTTCCTGAGTAATTACCGGTACGATAAGCAATGTTAATGTTGAGCTTAGGTAAGAGAGATTTAAGTTTTTCACTTGAATTTCCGATGAAAGTGAAGCTGTTATATTTGATATTATATTTAGTAAGGGGTTACACCTGGTTAATCACATTTTTGAAAAACTTTTTATCTATCATATTGTCTATAATATTGGGATCATAATTATTATTTACGACAATTTGTTCAATTATATTGTTCTCGATGTTAAAATTGGCATTTGAAGTGGAATATTTACTAAACGATGTATATATATATATTTATATATATATATATATATATATATATATATATATATATATATATATATATATATATATATATATAGAGAGAGAGAGAGAGAGAGAGAGAATGAGATGTTACTAATATGAGAGTAAGACCAGTTAGTTTTAATCGAGGCCTATTCGTCAACTGATAAAATATATAAGCATCGTGAACTTCCCTTTTTGTATCCGCCTAGGTGCTATAATTCAAGACAACGCCTCTCACATAATCCTTATATTTTGGCCCATCCAGCAATAAATTCGCATAGTTCATTCCGAGGCCGAAAATCTAAAATGAGTCGGGACCGTCTATCCCTACAATATGTGCCCATAAAGACCATAGAATAATATACACGTGACGTTGTCGTCGGAATTTATACTGCTTTTAACAAGCTGATAAGGCCGCTCTGTGGACCAGGCAGCTTATTGTTGTTAGCCAAGATATTGAATATGGCCGTAATAAACTATCTAATTAATATCTGGCAGTGTGCATTCGGGTCACGTGTAAAACTGTGTTAATCGCAAGCTGAAGTTGTGACGATGCTGGCATCGCAAATTCGGAAATTTCGTTCATTCAACCAGTTTGATTAGTTTCTCGCATCTTCAAAGGTTGCCATACGCCGCTAACATTTGATCAGCTAGCTTCGTTGACTGTCGAGTTGAAGTGCAATCGTTTGTGTATCTGATTGAACTACCGTTGATTTTCTGTGATGAATTATGACCAGTTTACGAGAACTGATTGAAGGGAATATATGATTTGCAATTGAAATTTTGAAAAAAGACATTAGGTGTCGTGGGACACCCATTTGGACTGAAGTTTCCTTCTCTATATATTTTTTATGAAATAAATTGACAGCGTTTGAGAATAATTGAATAAAATAATTAATAAATGGAGGAATGGTGATGGAATTTCAAATACCTGAATTTTTTTTTAAATCGGAGTACCTAATCTTCACTTGATGAAAATTTATATAAAGAAATGAGAACATGTTTATTCGAACTCATTTATTAATTATTATGGAAATACGAACTAATTATGATATTAATCTGTATATTCAATTTTTTGTGATGACTGGTTTTTGATAATTAAAGTAGGAGACATGTGTTTGGGATTCAATTTTATCTCTCGAAAAATATGCATCAGTAGTATCAGCTTGTAGAATTTGCAGGATCATTATTAATTCTTAGGTCAAATGCATCTAGTAGAAATTTTAACAATAGCTCTGAGCATTTATCAGAAAAGTTGATGTTGAAATAACTACTTGTTTCAATTTTTTACCTTTATTTATTCATTGCTGGCCAAAATCATCCTTATAACAATAGATATTCAAAAGTTATTATCAATTCTCTACTTCAAAAAATCATACGTACCCTATTACAATACATCGATGTTCTACTAATATATTTATATTTATATTTTGCTAAACCCAACAAATACTGCTACTTACCTGATTTCATCATCAGTATCCTCAACTTCTTCTGCATCATTTTTAAAAATACTTAAGATTCATTCTTCGAATAGTATTACCTTGTGCCAAACTTGGTGGAATGCCTTGGACATATCTACTAATGATTTCTCATAATTCTTGATAACACTTTTCTAAAGATATGTGACAAGTAACGAAGTCATTAATTTGTTAAACGAAAACGTCACAGTCCGTATTGATTGTCATGAAGTTATTCCTTTAGAGATATTTTTCACAACTTGTAAATTAATGGGAGACAATGTGGGTAGTAGTCTAGACAACAAGTGCTTTTTTGTTCAACTTTTTTCAGCAGCCTCGGAAGAATATGAGTAAGGTGCCATTCGATTCGAAATAGAATGTAAATATTTTTTTGAGAAGACAAAAATCCGCTCGCGAAGGTATAAACAATTTACTCAAAGAAAAAAAGACATGTTTGGTTTTTGAAAATATCTCAAAAACTTATAGGGGTGTTTGATATCTAAAAAAAGATTTAAAAAGAGGAGGAAATTTCCTAAAAGTTTCAACTGGCGGAACTGTAGGATGATTGTTTATTTTTCACTTGTATACTATATGAATAAAGTATATACTTTAAAATAAAAACACTTGGCTTATGTTTCACAATATAAAAAAAAAATATTTAGATACTGTATTTAGCAGTAACGAAAAGTCGAAATGTTTCGAGTTAAGAACTCATTATCAAGACTGACTACAGGAGAGTATTGCATCCTAATTTATAAAACAGACAAATGCAAAGGTGATACCTGAAAATCAATTTGTTCGTTTACAAGGGGTAATTGACTATTATGGGCGGAACTTATTTCGAGAATTTCGAGAAGGTCAAGGCGTTTTCCTTTGTTACCTGAATGTAACAATTTGGTTTTGTTGAAATCCAGGAAGTGATTGAATTTTATACAATGTTCAGAGAAGCCAGTGGTATTTTTGTTTTGTAAAATTGACTTTTTATGTTCTTCAACACGAATATTTATATTCCTTCCTGTCTGTTCAATATAGAAAGCAGGAAATTCGTCGCAAAATATTTTGTAAATACCACTGTTTTCTCCGATGTTAGATTTTTCTTCATTATTGACCAAGAATGACTTCAAGTTTCTTTTATTTGTACAAATTGTTTTAACGTTATTTTTCAATAGTCTGTTACAAATTTTGCTACTCAAATTAGGCCCATAATTTATTGGGAAGTATTTTTGTTCTTCATTAATAGTTTGTGTGGGGTATATTGAATGCAACAGATACTTTATTCGTTTTTTCCCAATGAGCTTGTCGATAAGACTTTCATTTTAACCGTTATTGATGGCTAATAATTTAATTGTATTAACTTCAGTTTGAAAATTTGTTTCTGATAATGGAATCGTGAACAACCTATGTATGAACGAATGAAAAGCACTGAGTTTTATTTTAACGTGTTGGTTACTGTCGCTGTGAATTAAAGTATCTGTGAAGGTTGATTTTCTATAAATGTTGAAAGTAAGAGAATTCAAATTCCTAGCAATCTGAACGTCTAAGAAATTCAAGGTACCGTTTTCGTTTTCTACTTCTTTTGTAAATTGAATCGAGTTGTAGAAAGTATTTATATATTTAAGGAAATTATCTAACTGCCTATCTGTACCGGTCCAAATACAAAAAATATAATCTACATAACGCCTTCATAAAGAAACGTTAGTAATTAAATTATTATCAGCATTGAAAATTTTTTCTTCTAAGTTATTCATGAAAATTTCACTCAACAAAGGCGATAACGGTGATCCCATGGGCAATCCGTCTTCTTGTTTGTATATTATATTATTAAATTTGAAATAACTCTGTTTCAAACATAAGTTTAAGGCAGACATTGTTTCGTTGACTGCTTGTGTTGTTAAATTTGGGTTCATCTCTAGATATCGCTTAACAATATTTTTAACTTCTTGAGTTGGCGTGGAAGGAAATAAGTTGATAACGTCAAATGAAATTAATTTAGCATTTAAAGGAATTTTGATATTCTTAAGATGATAAACTAACTGAATAGAATTTTTAATGCTATACTCCGGATTGAATTGAATTAAGGTGGGTAATTTCTTATTCAAATACTGACATAATTTATACGCAGGAACGTTAATATAAGATACTATTGGACGCATCGGGCAATCAATTTTATGTATTTTTGGTAAAGTATATGAAACCGGGGTGCATGGGTTCATGGAAGTTAAGAAAAAAGTGTTAATATCTGAAAATAGGACTTTACTATTCTTGATGAATGATTTTATTTCGTTTTGGAATTTTTTAGTGGGATCTATTTTAAGTTTTGAGAATTTATCTGTATTAAATAGGATTTCAGATTTTTCAATGTAGGTATTTCTATCTATGATAGTTACAGTAACTAGTTACTGTATTTTTTGTATTTGGACCGGTACAGATAGGCAGTTAGATAATTTCCTTAAATATATAAACACTTTCTACAACTCGATTCAATTTACAACAGAAGTAGAAAACGAAAACGGTACCTTGAATTTCTTAGACGTTCAGATTGCTAGGAATTTGAATTCTCTTACTTTCAACATTTATAGAAAACCAACCTTCACAGATACTTTAATTCACAGCGACAGTAACCAACACATTAAAATAAAACTCAGTGCTTTTCATTCGTTCATACATAGGTTGTTCACGATTCCATTATCGGAATCATATTTTCAAACTGAAGTTAATACAATTAAATTATTAGCCATCAATAACGGTTACAATGAAAGCCTTATCGACAAGCTCATTGGGAAAAAACGAATAAAGTATCTGTTGCATTCAATATACCCCACGCAAACTATTAATGAAGAACAAAAATACTTCCCAATAAATTATGTGCCTAATTTGAGTAGCAAAATTTGTAACAGACTATCGAAAAATAACGTTAAAACAATTTGTACAAATAAAAGAAACTTGAAGTCATTCTTGGTCAATAATAAAGAAAACAACGGAGAAAACAGTGGTATTTACAAAATATTTTGCGACAAATGTCCTGCTTTCTATATTGGACAGACAGGAAGGAATATAAATATTCGTGTTGAAGAACATAAAAAGTCAATTTTACAAAACAAAAATACCACTGGTATTGTATAAAATTCAATCACTTCCTGGATTTCAACAAAACCAAATTGTTACATTCAGGTAACAAAGGAAAACGCCTTGACCTTCTCGAAATGCTCGAAATAAGTTCCGCCCATAATAGTCAATTACCCCTTGTAAACGAACAAATTGATTTTTAGGTATCACCTTTGCTTTTGTCTGTTTTATAAATTAGGATGCAATACTCTCCTGTAGTCAGTCTTGATAATGAGTTCATAACTCGAAACATGTCGACTTTTCGTTACTGCTAAATACAGTATCTAAATATATTTTTTTTATATTGTGAAACATAAGCCAAGTGTTTTTATTTTAAAGTTTATACTTTATTCTTTATGATGTTTCACCAAGTGATGTGCGATAATTCAATCTCAGTATACTATATGTTCATTTCACCTTGGATACGGTTGCTATAAACACACACATTATGCCATAGGGCGTAATGAGCGGGCGTTATAGATCATAACGCCCGCTAATTGTACGAGGAGAAATCCTTGTCGAATAAGACTCTGGATTTCTCCGGCAATGAATTATTCGCAGCTTTGGCTGCATTATCTATGATATTCTTGGGTAAATTCAATTTCATTTCCATTATTTCTATAACACTACACAAAGAAAGACAATGACATTCACTAATTATGATGACAGAAATATTCACAAACGTCAAAATATCAACAAACGACATGCCTACTATGAATGAACCGATTTTAAAATCGATTTTTCATTATAATTAAATAATTTTTTCGTGAAAAGTTAAATCTTGTATCCACCACGTGCGTCACTAGATCCCAACGTACGGAGGGAAACATTCGGCCCGAGGGCCTTTGGCCCGAGGGATGAATGTTGCCCGTACATAAATAACTATTATGATTTTCATAGAGGTGAGATACGGTCGAAAACGGCTAATCCTGGCTTGCGCAAAACACGCCTATTTAGGACACTTTAACAATAAACATTATTCAATCATATTAAATACATAAATTAAGAAATTAAAAAATTCGGGCACTAACTGGATATTCGAATGAATAATAATTCGCTGGCAATAAATTTTTATCGCGATTTTTCAATTAGTTATAGAATAGTTAGTTGATAATTTTTTGCTACTTGAACGAGAACATTGCAAATGTGATAACTGTTAAACTATAGATCTGAAATTTGTTTCCTTCTTTGGTACTAGTTTTGAGATACTTCAGAATAGATCTCCGTTAAAACAATTTCAAAAATTCAATTTTTCAGTTTTTTATCAACAATTTACGTAATTACAAAATTAAAAAAATTAATGAATCACAACATTTTTTTTCAATTCTCTAATGAACAACGCATTTTGTCATAACAATTTTTCATACAATAGGTGAAGTTTGAAAAAACCATTTTCATTTAGCTTCCGTTAATAAGAAACGGATTATTGAATTTATTGAAAAAAAAATTTATTTTAGCTACGTTAATTATTGAATGAATTCGGCAATGTGGACATTGGTGTATTCAATCTTTTTTCATTTATATGAAAATCTTATTTAATTTCTCAACCATGTTACTCAGATATATATCTTAAAGTCGTAAAAATGGTTAGATAATTGCAGTGTACACTATTCCTTTATTCCCAAGGCTCGCTGTTTACTAATTCGATTTACAGACTTCAAGTCGAAACCACACTACAGAAAATTCCCATATTTCGTTGACATTATGATACAGCTCTATTCGAATCTCGTTAACTTTCAAATGAGGAACCTACCCATGTTCATCGAGCTTATCCGGCCAACTCGACCGAGCTTCGCTATTAGATTTGTAAAATAGATGAAGAAATTGGTCATAACCTCATAACGTCAACCCTGAAGGCTATTACGGAGTACAATGCGGCTTAATTTCCATATATCCTGACCGCCCGCCAAAATTCACTCTGCGTGACATAACATAACGTATAAAGTTGGAGATAAGCAGGTCGCCATACTGCGACGAACAATTTTGTCCCGATATTACATTTTCCAGGACAGGTTGAAGTTGCAGCGTAGGATTTGCAACTTTATGAGGAAATCTTATGGGATTGCCGTATATAGTAAATTGGATGTCCGCCTCCTTTTTCCCTAATCAGCGCTGCTGTCTCGGTATATATAATAGAATAGTCATTTAACAACTCTGCAAAACAAATTTAGTCGAGTTAGAAAATCTGGATTTGTGCCGATATGAACAATGTTTATATATATTTTGCATAGACAAATAGAGGTATTTAGAATCAACATTTCGAATGAAAACTGTACAGAAATCGTAGTTGTCTGTTGGGTAATTGGTTACTATAGAAATGTCAACAATCAAGGTTTGGATAGTTATGAGAGATTCTACCGATATCGCAAAAGAATATAATATATATATATATATATATATATATATAGTTTATAAAAATTAAGAGTCCTTTTTGAGATATGAAACTGTACTAAGTTAAGGGTGTAGTGACTCAGGTATCTTATGGGAAAAAAGGGAAGTGTACTCTTTCTTCTTTACCGAGCTTTCGCAATCATTTATTGCTTCTTCAGGGTTTCTAGAAATTATTACAGACATACATTAGTAAAACCATCAAACATGAAAAAACATTATGTTCTCACCGAAAACGAGGTTATAATACATTTAGTCAAGAATTTCGTCCGAAATATAGCAAACATATGAGTTAAAATACAGGATTTTCCTGGATACATATAAAAAAAAAATTAATAACACTTGAATAGTCAACATTGGTAACCATTTGCGTATTTATTATTCAAGATGATGTCACAATGACAAGTCGAAATTGACATGCTGGTATTCCATCATTCATCTAATGGTCCGTCACAGAGTTCATTCTCTTTTTCTTTTTTTAATAAGTAACTGTAGATATTGCTAAGTTTTTGAGTGTCGGATTTCTTGTTTATAGTAAATTCACTTTTATTAATTTGGATCATTTCATGTACTAATCTTTTGTGGTAATTTTTTTCCATTTTTAGTTAGTATTTTCACGCTTTCGAGATCAATTCGATGATCTAAGTTATGTGCATGTATTGCTAGTGCACATCGATCCTTGTTCTTTGTGATATCTGATTTGTGTAGAGATATTCTACTTCTAACCCATTGAGATGTTTGACCAATGTACACACCCTGACAATCCTGACAGTTTAGCTGGTACACCACATTACTTTTCAAATTTGTTGGTATTGGGTCCTTGAGATTGCTATACAATGATTTCACCGTTTTTTGATTATAAGCTGTCAGTAGTACCTCTTCGTCTCTGAAAATATATTTAATCATGGATGTCAGTTCTCTTATGTTAGGAAAAGATGCATATAGTTTTTTTTCCGTGTCCTTTTTCGCTTGTTGTACATCAGATCCAGGTCCAAGTGTTGTATCCGAACCATATAAAAGTTTATTTATCAAAACAGCTGGATATGAATTTTGTCTTAAAATTTCGAATAATTTTTTTAATCCATTCTGTTTGAAGGTTTCGTGGCATATTCTAACAATTCTCTCTTTCATTCCCTTAATAAAATTAATTTTTATATTCATATTATGGTTTGATGGTTTTACTAATGTATGTCTGTAATAATTTCTAGAAACCCTGAAGAAGCAATAAATGATTGCGAAAGCTCGGTAAAGAAAAAAGAGTACACTTCCCTTTTTTCCCATAAGATACCTGAGTCACTACACCCTTAACTTAGTACAGTTTATATATATATATATATATATATATATATATATATATATATATATATATATATATATATATATATATATATATATATGTGTTAAAACCCGGGGTAAATGTTAAATACTGGGGTTGATTTACACAAATAAGAATAACTATTTAGACCAATTCCGTTTATTGCTCCATACGTTAACAACTTGTTCATACGTTCAAGCATACTCGACGACTCCTTTGTCTTGACTGTTCTCTCGTGCGCAGTAGTTCGTTACTGCTGCATTGGTAAGGCGCATGACTGCTTGTACCACTCGTCCGTCCTGACGTAACAAATGATGGGGAGCGTAAAGGGGGTGTATAGGGATACCGTTAACACGGCCATCCTGTGATAAGTGAGTCCTCGCACTGTGTCCATCTGTAAGCACAAAGTACGAAACAGAATTTTCGTTATACCAAAATCAACCTATTTTTTTTATTTTTTTTTATATCAAGTGGAATTGCCATTTCTACAACTTCATCTTACGTCAGTCAAAGTTTTCATAGAGTTTCATTATATAATATAACATTTTCAATTCATAGCCACAAATTATGTAATATAATGGTACCTACTACCTTTAAAACATACTGATATCTTCTGCATACTTCAAATTATATTAGAGTTTTACTATATAATATAACATTTTCTATTCATTGCTGTAATGTAATGGTACCTACTACCTTTAAAACATATTTTTACTACTCTTTTTAAACCTAGTGGAACTGCCACTATTTCATGTCTTGTGTGATCGCCACAAACATATAAGGCAAGGTGAGATCGTCAAGTTCCTCTTTTTATTCAAGTGGAGTGGGATCGTCACCTCCTACTTTTTTATAAATTATTCAATGGTTATTTGTAAATTATTTAATATTCCATTTCATGTCTTGTGTGATCGCCACAAACATATAAGGCAACGTGAGATCGTCAAGTTCCTCTTTTTATTCAAGCTGAGTGGGATCGCCACCTCCCACTTTTTTGTAAATTATTTAATGGTTGTTTGTAAATTATTTAATATTTCATTTCATGTCTTGTGTGATCGCCACAAACATATAAGGCAACGTGAGATCGTCAAGTTCCTCTTTTTATTCAAGCGGAGTGGGATCGCCACCTCCTACTTTTTTATAAATTATTTAATGGTTATTTGTAAATTATTTAATGTTTCATTTCATGTCTTGTGTGATCGCCACAAACATATAAGGCAACGTGAGATCGTCAAGTTCCTCCTTGTATTCAAGCGGAGTGGGATCGCCACCTCCTACTTTTTTGCAATTTTTAATGATACTTTATCATTTTTAACCTAGTGGATTCACCACTAATCCATTTTTTGAAATCTTTCACCATGCATGATATCGAAAAGAAAAGACAACAAAAATAATTGTAATACATCTGTATTACATTGCATTCAAAAAACCTCAGGTTGCATTGCAATCAACACATAACTAATAAATTATTCAAAACGGCAACAATAATAAATGTAATTCATCTGTATTACATTGCATTCAATAAACTTTAGGCAGAATTGCAATCATTCACGTAACCAATAAATTATTCAAAACAAATCAACCAGCCAATCAATTCAATTCAACAAAAATCATAAAAGTATTAACATCACTAATCTTACTCTTTGTTTATGTTGTGGCAGGCCACGATCGTAATTACTCATGAGCGGCTACCGTCATCTGTCGACCTTGTTTATGTAGCACATCTTTCGTTACTAGAGCACGAACAGTGTAAGGCCCTTGATATTTGTCCCTTAATTTCCCTCCGCCGACAAACTGTGAATACTCTGCAGCGACAAGGTCACGTGATGTAAACAAGTTGGCTCGAGCTAGTGTAGATAGTCAAATTGCTGAGATGGATGGTTTCCACTGTTTCTTATTTCATTTCGGGCATCTGCGACATCCTTATTTGGGTCAATAATATTATTAGTTGGCAGTGTGTCACCGAAAAACAGCTGTGTAGTCGCTAGTCTAGGATTTATTCCAAACTGAAGTACTTTTGGTGAGTATCCTGTCATCGAAGTTGAAAATTATAAGCATAACACTCTCAATTTGATTTATTTCAACAGGAACGCTATTCAAGTTCTTTATAGTAAGCACTTTTTCGATAGCAAGCTCGTTATTATGTAGTTCAAGCCCATCGCATTTTTCTCAATTCTAATGCCGGCTCTTCACGTTGGCCAACATAGTGGCGAATGTTGTGGCCAATATATTCGCCAAGAGTTCGTGGTGGCATCCACACGTTGGAACTGTTGGAAGGTCGTTCAGTTTGCTTCGATACTGGTCAATATTCGGATCAATTCATTAAAATGGATATTGGGGAGCAAACGGCTGCTGTGGTTTATTTATTCACAGCATACCGCTACTACTGACATTTTGTGAACACTAATTACGACGCCTAAATATAAAATTTTAAAAATCCGGACACCCTACTGCGTAGCACTAGGAATGATAAATCCCCTCAGCGCATGTGCATGTCGTGATGCCTAATAAGTCTATCGCAGATCATTTTTCCTCATGATGACTATATCGGAAAATGTATAAGTTGTATTTGAGATATAATCAAAATTTTGAGTGAAATTCATAATTTTTACTAATTTTTTTATTTCTAGGTGGCACCACGTCAATATTTTTTGAATGTGTTGTATAAATTAAAAAACTATACATTAAATGCTATCATTTTATTTCATTATTGTAAAAATCGGTTTAGGTTTAAGATTTATAGATAGCACCACACTTCTATGGACAAAAAAATCTAAAAAACGCTATAATTTTTTTATTCTTCGTGGGAAAAAATTTTTGAAAACACTTTTCTCATGAAATCATATGTATTTTTTTATGCTACTAACTTTTTGTCTTGATACTATAACCCCTTAGCTTCGCCTCGGGGTAAAAATCATTTGCATGTGAAAGCTCGTAGCAAACTAAAAGTGTGACCAACGTGTGGACGCGACGGCCAAAACTCTGCCATAACCCTTTGATCTTTTGTAAAAAACCGACACCACACGGATCTCGCGCCAACTTGTCGGCCAACATTCCAATACAAACCAATGTATCACAAACACCCGCTCTACATGTTGGCGATACGTATTGGCCATCAAGTTCGCCACTATGTTGGCCAACGTGAAGAGCCGGCATAAGGCAAAGTCGTCTAATCACATCCCATAATAAGATGGATATCGCTTGGCATAACAATATCGGGAATAACCATAAAGTATATTTCTAGGGTCAGGGTCGGCAGTACAGCTATTAAATCACAACTCCCAATAGTGTAAACAACTTGTGTTCCGAGATCCGGAAATGCATGTTCTTTTTATTGGGTTTAATCTCACTGTTTAGTTTATGTCATGCTACGAATTTCATTCCGAGCTATCATGGAATCTGCTGATGCTGGGTAATTTCTGGTTACGGAACTCGGTTAGTGACTCACAATTTCTATATATATATATATTTATTCGAATAGTTGTTGCCTGTGATCTATTTTTAAACTCTTGATAATTATTAGCAATAACAGGCTGGTTGAATCTTGAAAAACTCGATTTTAATAAAAAATTTGACGTTCCACTATGATATTCGTAATTGAAATTTCTTTGACATTTATTGATTTAAAAAATTGAAAAAAACAGGGCTGCTTAGTATATGCTATTCAGTTCAATATTAACATTCAAAATTGTTATCACCAGATGGTAAGGGAACCAAGAACCCTCACTACGCAATGTTTGAAAATAATAATAAAAGGTATACTATTTTCAAACAAAGAAATGAGTCATGGGAAAACATTAAAGAAGTGGAGTAGAATTATCGGTATAGAACGCTTATATTGGAAGACCGTTGACACGTGTTTCGGACTCTTTGGTCTCATCAAACGGGAGCCCAGTATTGGTTGAAATTTGAAGATGAAAAGGAACAACAAACAAAATCCTTAGATACGGAAGATATCACACATTGTGGTTTATTGTCTGACCTCTCCGGTATGGGAGATTTGGTCAAACTTTTGCCACGGAGGCGATTAATGCTATCGCCGAGATCTACAGAACGAGTAAATAAACAAATAACAATGAAATAAGTTGCGGAAATATTAAATAGGTAGAGCAAAATTATCGAGAATATTCGTTTTATATGAAGTAGCCGTTTTCAATGAAAATTATTTATTTTTTTATAGAATTCAAATCTTTTTAAAAAGGGGTATTACAGTTATAACAAGTTTAAAACCCTCACTTAAGTTTAGGCTCATTGCCATATTTCAGCTTGCAAATATTTAATTATTTATTCGATAGTTGTTGCCTGTGATCTTTTTTTAAACTCTGATAATTATTAGCAATAAACAGGCTGGTTGAATCTTGAAAAACTCGATTTTAATAAAAATTTGACGTTCCACTATGATATTTCGTAATTGAAATTTTTGACATTTATGATTTAAAAATTTGAACGAAAAAACAGGGCTGCTGAGTATATGCTATTCAGTCAATATTAACATTCAAAATTTGTTATCACCAGATGGTAAGGAAACCAAGGAAACCCTCACCTACGCAATGTTAGAAATAATAATAAAAGGGTATATTTATCTAACAACAAAGAAATGATCATGGGAAAACATAAAGAATGGAGTAAATTATGGTATAGACGCTTATATGAAGCAGCCGTGGACACGTGTTTCGGACTCTTTGGTCCTAATCAGAACGGCGTAGCCAAGTATTGGATTGAAAATTTGAAGATGAAAAAAGAACAACAAACAAAATCCTTAGATACGGAAGATAATCACACAATTGTGGTTTATTGTCTGAACTCTCCGGTATGGGAGATTTGGTCAAACTTTGCCACGGAGGCATTTGTTTGTTGTTCTTTTTTCATCTTCAAATTTTCAATCCAATACTTGGCTACGCCGTTCTGATGAGGACCAAAGAGTCCGAAACACGTGTCAACGGCTGCTTCCATATAAGCGTCTATACCGATAATTCTACTCCACTTCTTTAATGTTTTCCCATGACTCATTTCTTTGTTGTTAGATAAATAGTACCCTTTTATTATTATTTTCAAACATTGCGTAGGTGAGGGTTTCTTTGGTTTCCCTTACCATCTGGTGATAACAATCTTGAATGTTAATATTGACTGATAGCATATACTAAGCAGCCTGTTTTTTTCAAATTATAAATCATAAATGTCAAAGAAATTTTCAATTACGAATATCATAGCTGGGAACGTCAAATTTTATTAAAATCGAGTTTTTAAGATTCAACCAGCCTGTTATTGCTAATTAATTATCAAGAGTTTAAAAATAGATCACAGGCACAACTATTCGAATAAATAATTAAATATTGCAAGCTGAAAAATGGCAATGATCTAAACTTTAAGCTGAGGTTTAAACTTTGGTTATAACTGTAAATACCCCTTTTTAAAGATTTGAAAATTCTAAATAAATAAAAAAATTTCATTGAAAACGGCTACTTTCATATAACGAACTATTCCGATAATTTTGCTCTACCTATTTAATATTTTCCAGCAACTAATTCATTGTTATGTTTATTTACTCGTTCTTAGATCTCGCGATAGCATTAATCGCCTCCGTGGCAAAGTTTGACCAAATCTCCCATACCGGAGAGTTCAGAAATAAACCACAATGTGTGATTACTTCCGTATCTAAGGATTTTGTTTGTTTTCTTTTTCATCTTCAAATTTTCAATCCAATACTTGGCTACGCCGTTCTGATGAGACCAAAGAGTCCGAACACGTGTCAACGGCTGCTTCCATATAGCGTCTATACGATAATTCTACTCCACTTCTTTAATGTTTTCCCATGACTCATTTCTTTGTTGTTAGATAAATAGTACCCTTTATTATTATTTTCAAACATTGGTAGGTGAGGGTTCTTTGGTTTCCCTTACCATTGGTGATAACAATTTTGAATGTTAATATTGAACTGAATAGCATATACAACAGCCCTGTTTTTTTCAATTTTTTAAATCAACAAATGTCAAAGAAATTTCCAATTACGAATATCATAGTGGAACCGTCAAATTTTTATAAAATCGAGTTTTTCAGATTTCAACAGCCTGTTATGGCTAAATTATCAAGAGTTTATATATATAATTATATTACATATATATATATATATATATTATATTATATATATATAGGTATATATATTATATATATATATATATTATATATCATATATATATATATATATATATATATATATATATATATATATATATATATTATATATATATATATATATATATATATATATATATATATTATATATATATATATATATATATAATAAATAAATATATATATATATAAATATATATAAAAATATATATATATATATATATAAATATATATATATATATATATATATATATATATATATATATATATATATATATATATATATATATATAACTTTTTGATAATTATTAGCAATAACAGGCTTGATGAATCTCAAAAAACTCGATGTTATTAAAAAGTTGACGTTTCGCCACGACATTCGTGGCTTTATCAAAACTTTTGAAAAAATTTAAAATTCTTTGACATTTATTGATTTGAAAAAATTTGAATAGTTAAAAAAGACTATGTTTCATCAAAATTTTTCGGCTGTAGCCGTTCTCTGTTATTTATTACGTGCTATTCTGTCCAATATTAATATTCAAATCTGCAAATCTGTTATTATTAGATGGTAAGGAAAACCACAGAAACTTTTACTCACGTAATGTTCGAAATAGATTCAAATTATTTTGATTTTGAAAAGTCAAAGAAAAGGGTACTATTTATCTTTTTTTCAAAAATTTTTATTACGGCTATGGCCGTCTTCAGTTATTAATTACGTGCTATGTAGTCCAATATTAACAGTCAGGTCTGTTGATATTAGATGGGAAGGGAACCACAGAGATTCACCAAGCCTGTTATTGCTAATAATTATCAAAAAGTTAAAAATAGTTCACAGGCAACAACAATTCAAATAGATAAATATATATATATATATATATATATATATATATATATATATTTATATATATATATATATATATATGCATATAAATTTATATATATATCTACAGGGTGTCGCACCGGGAACTGAATCGATCGATATTGAAGAAAGTACGGATCAGAAAATTTAGAAAATTTAAATGATTACTGATGTCGGTATGGCCAATCCAACCAAAATATTTACAAGCAGCTGGCACTTCCGCTTATACCGGAAGTCGATACCAACTTGCTTATTTCAAATGGAACACCCTATATATTTTAGAGTTTTCAAAAAGAATATAAAATTCTGAGTCGAAAATGTGAAACATACCTTATGCCTAAACCTAGCCGTTTCAGAGATATTTGACATTTTATAGAAAATTTGACAGGTGCAACGGTTTACAAGAACCGGTATAACTTTCTTCCTGTAAAGGGTACTCATTTGCTTCTTGTCGCATGAAAAGAACACAAGAAGAACTACGTTCTACAACTAAAATTAATTCAATAATATTATACCAAGTGTTCAAACCGCGAAAACTTGTTTAGGTCAAATGGAACACCCTGTATTTTTTTACGTCAAGTTGTGTAAAATTGAATTCCCTTTGTTCTGATATTAGCATTGTGGGGGTTAAGTTCACAACTTTTTGAATTATTTGTGATTTTATTAGAAATTCATGAATTGTTGTAATCATTTCATCAAAATAGCCATGATTAGAAACAATCAGTCATTATCTTATGTCAAAAAATGCCAGCACGTTCAAATTATACCCACGAAGACTTTTTAAATTTGTTCATTATTTATGGAGAATGTAATAAAGTAATATATACTTTATTTGAGGAACTATTAAAAATAAAGTTTATGAGAGTCCATTAACAACCATTGAAGATTGTATGCAGAGAGTAAGAAATGCCTTTCAAAACATATCACAGGATTCAATTAGAAGAGCTACCCATGAGGAACTAATGCGAAGGTGCGAAAAATGTGTCGAGGTTCGAGGGCGGAATTTTGAGCATTTATTAAATTAAAATGAAATGATATTTCAAATTGATCTTATCTCTACTATTTTAGTTCATGCAATATCTTCAATTCGATTAATACGAATGTTACAGTGTTAGTGTTATTTTCCGTTTTTCTGAATATCGAGTAGCAAATGTGCTGCAAGTTCTTGATATTACTTTATTACATTCTCCATAAATAATAAACAAATTTAAAAAGTCTTCATGGGTATAATTTAAACGTGCTGGCATTTTTTGACATAAGATAATGACTGTTTCTAATCATGGCTATTTTGATCAAATGATTACAACTATTCATGAATTTCTAATAAAATCACAAATATTTCAAAAATTTGTAACCTTAACCCATACAATGCTAATATCAGAACAAAGGGAATTCAATTTTACACAACTTGACGTAAAAAAATACAGGGTGTTCCATTTGACCTAAACAAGTTTTCGCGGTTCGAAGTTGACGAAATGTAACGCAAAAAACGGAACACTTGGTATGACATTATTGAATTAATTTCAGTTGTAGAACATAGTTCTTCTTGTGTTCTTTTCATGTGACAAGAAGCAAATGAGTATCTTTCACAGGAAGAAAGTTATACCGGTTCTTGTAAACCGTTGCACCTGTCAAATTTTCTATAAAATGTCAAATATCTCTGAAACGGCTAGGTTTAGGCATAGAGTATGTTTCACATTTTCGAATCAGAATTTTATGCTCTTTTCGAAAACCCTAAAATATATAGGGTGTTCCATTTGAAATAAGCAAGTTGGTATCGACTTCCGGTATAAGCGGAAGTGCCAGCTGCTTGTAAATATTTTGGTTGGATTGGCCACACCGACATTAGTAATCATCTAAATTTTTAAAATTTTCTGATCCGTACTTTGTTCTATATCGATCGATTCAGTTCCCGGTGCGACACCCTGTATATATATATATATATATATATATATATATATATATATATAAATATATATATATATATATATATATATATTATATATATAATATTATATTATATATATATATATATATATATATATATATATATATATATATATATATATATATATATAGGATAACTATTTGTAGGGACTGCTATAGACTATATATTTATATATATATATATATATATATATAAATATATAGTTTATAAAAATTAAGAGTCCTTTTTGAGATATGAAACTGTACTAAGTTAAGGGTGTAGTGACTCAGGTATCTTATGGGAAAAAAAGGGAAGTGTACTCTTTCTTCTTTACCGAGCTTTCGCAATCATTTATTGCTTCTTCAGGGTTTCTAGAAATTATTACAGACATACATTAGTAAAACCATCAAACATGAAAAAACATTATGTTCTCACCGAAAACGAGGTTATATACATTTAGTTAAGAATTTCGTCCGAACTATAGCAAACATATGAGTTAAAATACAGGATTGTCTTGGATACATATAAAAAAAAAACTAATAACACTTGAATATTCAACATTGGTAACCATTTGTTTGAATTTGGTATATTGCGTATTTATTATTCAAGATGATGTCCCAATGACAAGTCGAAATTGACATGCTGGTATTCCATCATTCATCTAATGGTCCCTTTTTTTCCCATAAGATACCTGAGTCACTACACCCTTAACTTAGTACAGTTTTATATATATATATATATATATATATATATATATATATATATATATATATATATATATATATATATATATATATATTGATCTTCATCATTTAATTGTTGCTGTGTATGGCCATGAGGCATCTGCGATCTAGTTTTATATACTGATGTCGCTGTACTGCCATACGCAAAATAAAATAAAATAAGTAAATAAAATCTTCAGCATTGAACCTTTTCATACTTCAACAAAGATTTTCGGAGTTGATAATAATAATAATAATAATGTTTATTCAGTCAATGTTTAAAATGGAGTGCTAACAAACTAACGCAAACTATTTTCAACATGATCTTCGTCCTAATTAAATACAATAATCATGAAATGAAAATATTAAACAAATCAAATTAAAAAATTTCATTAACATTATAAACCTCCCAAACTAAATTGAATAATTCCAAATTACACCCAAAAGGACTTACAATGCACAAGGGAAAAATTGACTATATATAGTTTAAGGGAATGTATGTTAAATCTCCCAGGTAGTCCGACAACTTATATGGCCCTAATCGTCGAATAAGGAGAACACCAGCTGTTTGTATTGTTTGAAATTTCTAGTCAATTTAATGTTATTTGGTAGCTCGTTGAAAATTGCTATGGATGAGTAATATGAACCCTTCTCATAAATTCTGAGTCTATGTTTAGGAACTGTATAGTTAAAATTTCGGGTATGAGTTGATTTCAAGTAATTAAATAATAAGTTGTTTTTGAAAGTATATATACAGGGTGTCCTGATTGCCATGGGCCACTATTGCTATCTCGGTAATTACAAGGTTGGTCAAATTAGAAAAAATGTGCAGTTTTTGGAGGAAACTGAGCTACGGGGGTTTTTCGAAAAATTACTCAAAACTATTTGATCGAATATCTCAGAAAGTATAATTTTTACGAAAAATTAGTTAGAAAAAAAATTATGCATTTTAGACGTTCTTCAATTTGGTATTTTTCAAGGAAATTTGGTTCGTCTAGTTTTCGAGATAATACCATCAACTTACTTTCTTTGAATACGGACCTGTATTTTTTATTCTATATCTTGAAGAACTTTTTTTCTGATTTTAACGATGTATCACATGTTCATATTTGTTTGCGTTTTAATGATAAAAAGACGAAATTTAAGTTGTATCGAGTAAAAAAATGAGAACATCAGAGGTGGCTTAGACTACCAATAGAACAGTTGCCTATTTTAATAACATAAACAGACTGTTGCAGCGTGTAATGAAAGAAACTGTTTATTAGGTTTTTGAACATTTAAAACTTTTTATCATTTAATTAAATTCAAGTTATGTAATAAACCTTAAAACAATCTTATTTTTTAAAATTACCTTTGCCAGAACTCAAAGTGGATGATACATACCTAATGCATTTGTTTCCTCTTCCCCATTCTCTGCCTTTACAGTTGTTCCCCGTTCTGAAGGATTATTTAATGACCCGTATTGTAGCAAATTTCGCTCTAGCCTTATTCGATTAGGAAAGCGCCTTTCGGGGTACGAATTTTGATACATTTGAAGGGCTCTTCCAGCACTTCGAAATGCTTTTGCATGACAAAAAAATAAATCTAATTTTTCCCATTGAAAAACACTACCATGTTGGTTTAAACTTACTCTGACACGGCACATGTTACGGATCATAGGCTTTTATAAGCAATTGTTTCTCTTTGCTCTATGATCAAACCTATGATAAAATGAGAAAGTTAAATACTAGTTTTTTACCTTTTAAACAAACGAATATGGACATGCAATACATCGTTGAAATCAGAAAAGAAAAACTATTTAAATTTGGAATGAAACATGCAGGTCCGTATTTAAAAAACAAAGTTGAATGTGATATCTCGGCCAATAGTGGCCCATGGCAATTAGGACAACCTGTATATATATATATATATATATATATATATATATATATATATATATATATATACATATATATATATATATATATATATATATATATATATATATATATATATATATATATATATATATATATATATATATATATATATCAATAAAACGAAGGTGATTTTATTCAGAGATGGGAGTCAACAGGATGTTTTGAATGTAACATATAACAATAAATACATCGCAGCTGAAGAGTCCATATCATTCCTAGGAGTGCACATTGATCAGAACCTAAATTGGAGGTCACAAATTGAACATGTGGCCACGGGCCTGGCAAGATATTGCTATGCTTTGAGAGGTCTGTCTAGAAATATTGGTATTGATGCGGCACTGACAGCGTACCATGCTCAGGTATGGAATTATCTCCTGGCCGAATTCGGTTGAAGCTGATAGAATCTTCATTCTCCAAAAAAGATGCTTGAGAAGTATTTTTGGATTGAGACCTGATGACTCATGTAAATGCGTTTTTATTGCGAATAAAATACTATCTTTGTATAGTTTATACATATATGAATGTGTAATGTATATAATCAATAATTATAATGATTTTAAATATTTTCTATTAAAACATGAATATAATACTAGGGGTAAGACCTATTTAAGGGCTGAAAAAACAAATCTCACATATATACAGAAAAATGTTACTCATTTTATAATAACAATCCGGAATAAATTACCTCAAAATTTTAAAAGTAGGCATAATGTAAAACAAAAGAAATTGTTAAAAAGTTTTTTGCTTAGAAAATGCTATTATAGTGTTAAAGAGTTCATTAATAATGGAGATTTAAATGAACTTTAAAATAGTTAATAGATAGTGTTAAGGTTTTTAGGGTAGGTTATAGGTTATAGGTCTCTTTTTTAAAACGTGATTCACACCTGTAAAGATATAATGGATCAAATAAAGTAAAGTATATCTATCTATATGAATTATATTTCATGTTAACCTAAAATAATGAAGAAAATTGTCAACACTCCATACGTAGTTCAAAATACAAGCTGAGCTAAGGTGACCCCCTGAACCAAATAATTTAATATAAATCATGGATGTTAATACAATATTATCCAAATAAAAGCTTTCTATCTGCATATTATTCAATTTGAGGTACTATAAAGCTATCATATAAAATTTATCTGAATGAACAGTTGGATGGAAGACTTGTCTTAAATCATATAAATACCAAGGGTTTTTCGAATTATTTTATCACATCATATTACAGTAAAACAAAATTCTTACACGCACGTGAAAAGAATAAACGAAATTGGATTTGTTGAAATCCGCCGAGACTTCGTTCGCTCGTAAAAAATTTACAACAGCTTATTACGCGCTTGATTTCGTCCCTCTCACTCCGACATATAAATCTTGGTAGTTGCCAGATTCCTTCACGATTGATGAGAGCCAAAACGCTGAAACAAATAACAAGAAACTGGCATCAAACCTTTAGTCGATGTAGTTGAGATTTTCTAATCCAACAAAATTTTATATGAAATTTTCACTTATAATAGAGCATGAACTATTTCCGGAAATTTTCTGGAAGTGCGAATTTTCTTGAAAAATTCGCAACTGAGGAAAATTTCCGGAATATTAATTCATGCTCGCGGGAGATTCAATAAGAAAACTTTAAAACAAAACTTTTTTAAAATAGATATTATTTATCGCGGATTTGATATCAAATATTTTAATTTCCCTATGCTCTAGTGAAATCTGGTTTGAATAATTAAATAGAAAAGCAAATATTCTACCAAAATTACATAATTTTATAGTACTCGAGGAAAGGGAAAAAAAGTTAAGGTCTACTTCTATCGGACGCTAATGAATTACATCGGCGGCACCTTCATTTATTAATTTGTTGTCTAATATTGTAATTTTCCTATGCTCTAGTGAAACAAGGTTTAAATATTAATCTAAACTAAATATAAGTCTTCATACTTTTTCTAGTTTTATACTAATAGAAACAAGGGAAAGTATTAAAAGAATTAAAAATAATAACGCATAAAAAAAAATGATAATTTTAGGAGTTATAAAATTAATCAAAGTTGGCTATATGTAGTGACAGTGACAAGTTCCTTATGTCTATGGTTTCTTATAATTAATTGCATTCTTAGCACTTGGGTGTCGTAAAATACAGATAATTAATTAAATATTTATTAATAAAATGAATGGCGACACGTACAATCTTTGTTCTTTTTGGACGGAATGTGAGCATATTGAAGTTTATCATAAAAATGTGAAGTATTTAACTGATTTGGTGTAAAATTCTGGCCTAAAACCTGAACAAGATTTTTTTTTTTTTTTTTTTTTTTTTTTAAATCGAGGTGAAAACTTCAAAAGCGATACCGGTTGCGAACCGGCCTGTGTGTGGGATTCAATAGTTGATTATATATGAATATATGTATCACAACATTGCCTACCCACTAAAAACACCTCTGTCTTTCGGTTCCGGGCATAAGCCTACTAAACCTCCAGTCTCACACTTAGATTAGGACTCTCGTGCTGCGGTCAGCACTAGAACCTGTTTCCCTTCCTTGTGTCTATATTTCAAGACCCAAGTGTATATCTCTCTGCGTCGCGTCGCATTAATTTTGAAATCAAGTAAACATACCTGACGACTGCCCGTGGCATTCTCTGTCGACTGGAAGTATGTTTGCTTCATCCCAGGTTGGTTCGAACTTGAACAATGCTCATCACTCCGACCTCGAGATCCAACATCTATTTTCACACTCGTCGTCTGCAATGGCCATTACTCCCCGACATCAAGATCCAATATCCATCTTCACTCTCGTCGTCTGCAACGAGCATCATTTCGTCTTCGAACCTGACGGAATCCGCTTCCATGCCCACCGTGCCGATCCTCTGTTGGGCGCTGCCTCCTTACTAGCGAACCTATGAAGAACGTGTCTGATGGACAATCTCTCAGCCCATCTAGGTCCTTCTTCACTCCTCGTCGTCTTCAGTTTCATTCGCTTGCCGTCGAATTCACCGCTTTCCCAGGGCGATGCTGCTTCCTCGGTGATCTGGTCTCGAATGATCGTCTGTGAACAAGAAGATTCATTTAAGAACATGAGCATATTCTTTGTGAAACTATTCTATATTTCACCCATAAATCCTGTGTGGAAAAGAACAAAATGGTGTCGAAATATTACTATTATTTCATGAAGCATAGGCATTTAATGGAAAAACAACGGATCCTTAACTTACTCGCCATTTAGGAGAAAAGACGTGGAAAAGGAATTTCTAATACATTTGAAATTTGTAACAGATAATAACATGTACCTATAATTAAGTTATAAATAAATATCTATCAAAAATATTTTACGCCACTGTGTTTATGACAGCTGTCAAGCCAGAGGGAAATTTCCACTTATTAATTTCCCTCTACGCAGGAAAATTTCCGAAGAAATTAGGTTATTGTCATAGCAACATATCAAAATACAGGCATCTGATTGGCTAAAATTAACTGGTATAAAATGTTCGTGAGTAATTGCACAAGTGCATCAAAATTACCGATAATTTTGCATGACAGCGTGCTGTCAAAAACTGCATGAGTTCATTTTCATTTTTGGAGAAAGAGTCCTACACCGAAGGGGGAGGGCTCTTTCTCCATGAAAATGACCAAATGCAGTTTTTTGAAAACAACACGCTGGAATGCGAAATTATTCGGTTATTTGATGCACAAGTGTAATTTGGGAGAATATTTCCCGAATAAACTTCCAACTTGTCAAACTGACGTTAGTAATTCATAAATTCTTAGCTTGTCATCAATAACCTTAATAATGAACTATGCTATATGCAATTATCAGTCTACAATGCAGTTATCGCAGGGCTCTTCCGCTTTCTACAATGCAATTATCGTAAGTAATTGCACAAGTGCATCAAAATAACCGATAATTTCGCATGACAGCGTGTTTTCAAAAAACTGCATGAGTTCATTTTCATCTTTTGGAGAAAGAGCCCGACACCGAAGGTGGAGGGCTTCTGGTTCTTTTGATGCACGAGTGTAATTAGGGGGAATATTTCCCGAATGAACTTTTAACTTGAAAAGCTGACGTTAGTAATTCATGAATTCTTAGCTTGTCATCAAAAAACGTAATAATGAACTATGCTACTATGCAATTATAGGTCTACAATGCAATTATCGCAGGGCTCTTTCGCTTTCGAAAATGCAATTAGCGCTGTACTTTTTGATAACTACACTCCATTTACAAGGGATTTTTGATAGGAGGGCAATATTCAATGTATTTAACAACTAGGCGAACTTGATATTTCGTCTGCTTGAAAAAAGCGTCAAATTAGTTTAAACCCCAAAAAAATACTTTTTTCCCCAAACGTCAGAACATGACGACTTTAATAACCTCAGTTCTCAATGTTGAAGTTTGATTTCACAGACGTCATTTTGTTTTACCTTTTTTTCCGGCCGTGAGCGTACAAAAAACTACTTTTTTGTACTCTCACAGCAATTTCAAGAACGTCGGGCAGCGTAGGTACAGTTGGGTTCCGAATCCGAAATAATGTAATCTGTAAGAAAAATTTTATATATTTTAATACAAGTTATTTTTTTATACTCGGGTACTTACCAAAAAACGCATAGTCCTATAATGAGTAGATAAGTGACTTTAAATGTTTCTGACAATTATTTTGTTGAATTGTCGAATTTGTGTTGCCTTGACATCTACAAAACCAGTAAGCACTACACACAAAATTTGAAACATCTAACTGAATCTGCAGAAGCTGGGGAAGAGCTCAAATTCTCAAAATCAAAGATAAAACAAGAAAACTACTTAAAATAGCTATAATGAGAAAAGCCATTTATACAAGTTATCTGACCATATAGAGGGTAGTGCAAAAAACCACGAGTCAACTGTCCGCCGCAATAAGTTATTATCTGATGGTCAGAAATTTTAATATTTTGTCATCAAATGTATTCTTGCTGACAAGCATTGAAATGCTAGTGAAGAAACAGAAGAAGATATGCAAAAGCTCAAAAATAAAAAAGGCGGAACTTAGAGAAGAAATCACACGAACAAATTTTCAACCCCTAGCTCAATTTGCAGAAGCTGTGGACGTACGCAAAACTTCAATAACAACGAAAAAATAATAAATTTTTATTAAAATAATGTAACATCAATCCATTTCAATAAAATTTTCACGAAATTCAATTTTATAATATGAAGTAGAGTTAAACCCCAGTGTAGTTCTCACCTTCAATTTAGATTTTTTTTAATATGTTAGATTTAACAAGTAAATGTTTTGATGTGTATGTTACCAGCTTCTACTATAACCTCATTTACTATTTATAGGAATGATCCTACGTCCAGTGGTAGTTGAAAACAATGAATACAGGCAACGGCTGAACTATGAAATACTGAGAGAAATAAACGGCGAAGATAAAGTGAAAGGAATAAAGAAGCGAATAATAGAATGGCTCGGCCATGTATAGAAATAAGCAGAGCATGCAATGCTCTGCTCTGTGCTGCAGTGGGAACCAGGAGGTGGGAGAAGGCGAGGAAGACCCAGATCTAAGTGGCTGAAGGAAGTGGAGGTGGATTTTAGAATGATAGGTATCGCTGGATTGAAAGAAAAGCTAAGGACAGGGCTCTATGAAGACAAATAAGCGATGAAGTATAGAAATGATGGAGATTTATCCACCCCAAGAAGCGAATCCAGAAGACATTTATGCAGCATAACCCCACAAGGGGTGTTTAGCCATTGTTTATTATCATAATATAAAGATATATATATATATATATATATATATATATATATATATATATATATATATATATATATATATATATATATATATAGGGGAGAGTTGGGTAAAACAGGATATTTAATACTATATGCTTCAAAAAAACTACAACTAGGCTATTCACGTCATCACTTTTCTACATTCAGTTTTTCTATTAGTTATTCTCTGTAGTAAGGCTTATTTATGTTTGGACATTTCAAGAATAAGAAAGAAAATTATACATTTTTATTCAAATGGAAAATATCCCGTTTTGCCCTCCCAGTCGGGTAAAACGGGATGGTATTTTTTTAACAAAAATATTTTAAAAAAAAAATTCATCAAGAGTAACAGTAAATAAAAAAAAAACATTTATACTAAGAAAAATCAACAACACCCATATTTATGGCAACAAAGTTTAACAAATGCTCCTTATCCGCAAAAATCACAAGAATAATCGTCATCGTCATCATTTTCCATCCCAGCGCAAGCTTCGTGAGCTTAACGTTGACAGTGCTGACACATTACCCAACCGTCATCCGTTTTTGATTTTGAGCAGAGCTCAGTACAATAAATACAAGAAACATCATTGCTATCTTTCTCCTCGTCCTCTGAAATTTCATCTTTAGCTATTTTTTCCTTTTTCTCTATTTGTAGCTGCTTAGTATCAGATTTTTTTATTTTTTTCTCAGGTGTGCACTATTCTTTCATTTTCTTTTGAGTTTAGTTTGGGCTCTTTGATATGCTTAGCCCTTCCCTTAGATATCTCATTTCTTCTTTATAGGGAGTAGAAACACAGCCGTTTTACCCCTCCTTTTATCGTTGACATTAACTTCGTTCTCATATTTTTGAATCACTTCAGAAATTAACGAAAAAAAATATTTTTGCACGGAAGCTCTGTTGAACCCCATGGCTCTCGCAAGTGAAGTTGGCTCAAGGGTGCGAAGTTTAACGTTCGGATGTCTCTTTAGATAACCATATAACCATGCTTTATCTGCCATTTTCTTACTTTTGTTAAATTGATTAGCTAAGCCGTTTCGGTTAGCTAATTGAAAAGCCAAACTTCTAATGTCATTCAGAGTGAAACCAAATAAACGTGATTCCATGGACAAAATGTTTTGAGCCAACTCCTCCTCTTGTTCCAGAGAGAAAACCGGTTTATGACGCTCTAATCCTTTTTTCCTGAATGCTGTCGTTCGAGAGTGCCTCTTTTAATTTTTTTGACTCTTGCTTCTATGGTTGTTCTAGGCACCCCAAATTGTTTTGATGCCTTTAAATAACCCATTCTTCCTTTTAGTACCTACTCCACAGCCTGCTTTATACTTTCCTCATTCCTGGACTGCCGATCCGTTTTTCTTATTATATCCCTGCAAAACAAATGAAATATTGATTTCTTGAGTGGTTGGACAAAACGGAATAGTATCTGTTTTTACCCGACAGCTTGATATCCCATTTTGCCCGACTGTGTAATTCAAAATATTTTTCAAAATATTGTTAATAAAAAAACACGTTTGACATTCTTAAATGCAACACAATGAAGACAAAGGATAATAGAATCATAAAAAATACTCACCTTTACTTCTTTCACTGTCTGCAACAAATGACTGTTACTTGAACACAGAGCAAACATTAAAGTTTAACCCTACATTTTTTAACGGCCGCTGCAGCATTGCACAGAACAATACCAGGTCAAAACAAAAACATGCTACTCATAAACAGACGTCATCTAAAGCAACTTAGGCTACTATCTGCTAGTTGACGCTGCTTATGTGTAAATATAAGCCGGTATCCTGTTTTACTCGACTATCCTGTTTTGGCCAACTCTCCCCTATATATATTTATATATATATATATATATATATATATATATATATATATATATATATATATTTATTCGAATTGTTGTTGCCTGTGATCTATTTTTAATCTCTTGATAATTATTAGCAATAACAGGCTGGTTGAATCTTAAAAAACTCGATTTTATTAAAGAGTTGACGTTTTACTTCGATATTCTTAATTGAAATTTCTTTGACATTTATTGATGTGAAAAAATTGAAAAAATAAGGCTGCTTTGTCTTGCTAGTTATTTATTATATACTATTCAGTCTAATATTAACATTCAAAAATGTTATGATTAGATGGTAAGGGAAACCAAAGAAACCTTTACCTACGTAATGTTTGAAAATAAAAATAATAGGGTATTATTTATCTAACAACAAAGAAATGAGTCATGGGAAAACATTAAAGATGTGGAGTGAAATTATCGGTATAGTACGTTTATATGGAAGCAGCCGTTGACACGTGTTTCGGACTCTTTGGTCCTCATCAGAACGGCGTAGCAAAGCATTGGATTGAAAATTTGAAGATGAAAATAGTACAACAAACAAAATCCTCTGATACGGAAGACAATCACCCTCATTGTGGTTTATTGTTTGAACTCTCCGGTATGGGAGATTTGGTCAAACTTTGCCACGGAGGCGATTAATGCTATCCGCGAGAACTAAGAACGAGTAAATAAACAATAACAAAGAAATTAGTCGCGGGAAAATATTAAATAGGTAGACCAAAATTATCGGTATAGTTCGTTTATAAGGAAGTAGCCGTTTTTAATGAAATTTTTTATTTATTTAGAATTTCAAATCTTTTGAAAAAAGTTACTTACAGTTTATAAAAACCTTGAAACTCTCAGCTTAATTTTGGGGTCATTGCCATATTTTCAGCTTGCAATATTTAATTATTTATTCGAATTGTTGTTGCCTGTGATCTATTTTTAATCTCTTGATAATTATTAGCAATAACAGGCTGGTTGAATCTTAAAAAACTCGATTTTATTAAAGATGGTAAGGTTTCCCTTACCATCTAATCATAACATTTTTGAATGTTAATATTAGACTGAATAGTATATAATAAATAACTAGCAAGACAAAGCAGCCTTATTTTTTCAATTTTTTCACATCAATAAATGTCAAAGAAATTTCAATTAAGAATATCGAAGTAAAACGTCAACTCTTTAATAAAATCGAGTTTTTTAAGATTCAACCAGCCTGTTATTGCTAATAATTATCAAGAGATTATATATATATATATATATATATATATATATATATATATATATATATATATATATATATATATATATATATATATATATATATATATATATATATATATATATATATATATATATATATATATATATATAATTATTTATTCGAATTGTTGTTGCCTGTGAACTAATAATTATCAAGAGATTATATATATATATATATATATATATATATATATATATATATATATATATATATATATATATATATATACAACTATATCAGACACCAAAAATTGTGTTCCAACATGTAGGTATAGAGCGGATTAAAACAGCACTCCACACTTCGCTGTTAAATTTCGATAAGTCTATTACATCCGGGGAAAAAAAGACTGAAAACAATTTTCAGCACGCCATTTTTCACAGCTTTATCGAAGCAACACTGCAGAAATTCCTTACGCCGCGTTCACAGTACCACTCCATTCTAAAACAACGCGATCCGCTAGCACTTGTATTTCACACCCCCGTGGGTGTTAGACATTCCGATGGCGGTCCACTTTTGCGGACACCGACACGGTATACGCCACTTTAATTTACTGCTTCCCAGGTATAAATCAATTCCCGGTCTGTTGCAGTTTTGTAACTGTTTGTACAACGCCACCGTTTTAATTACGGAGCACCAAAGCGCAAACAACAATGTCGCTGGCATGTTATTTCCGAAAAAATATTTTCGGCCCTTTGTTCACGCTGAAATATATACACCACTATCCTTTATCGGGCAAGAGTTAATGGATGACGGACTGTACTGGGCGTTTCGGGATCTGCAACAGGATTTGCTCGTCATCGGGTGCAGTTCTGTTTCCGGCCGGTTGACGTTGAACAATGGAAGAACGTTGACGAAACAGGAACGCAACTGATAATGGTGAAATATGAAGTTTAACGTCCTCATTCCCGGGAGGACTACTATTAGCCCAGTTAATTTAGACATAAAAATAGTGGTCAAATAACAAAAATTCCCACAGAGCCAAATATTGGTGGAGAGCTGGGGTTTACCATTACAAATAAAGGTTCAAAAGTCCCTATCGATCCTATGTGCGCTAAAAAAGTTATTCGGGGTCAAAGGTCAAAATTTGAGGTTTTTTTGGATTCTTCTCGAAAATAGTTGGTTTTATCAGAAAAAGAGCTCGGACCAAAGTTGTAGATCTTAAAATTCTCTACAAAAATAGTTTTCATGATTTTTTCCCAAGAGTTACTATTCCTGAAATATCGCGATTCTAAGAGTCACATTATACATGATATGCACATATAAGTCGCGTATATACAATCAGGCACTTAAGACAAGTATAAATACATATTTGTGTCTTTTTTATATATATTATTCTATTCTGGAAACAGTTATTCGAAAGATAGTCAGTCCCTAACTACTTACTCCTAGGACTCCAATAAAATTAATTTATTTTCTGAAACCTGGAAGGACCAAACAGCGAACAGAAATATATTCTTCGAAAAGTTTATCTGATTCTCCCAAATGCTACAACTATATTTTATTTTCACATGCCATAACCGGCTGCGACACTTCGTCAGCAAAAAAAAAACTAGTGAGCAACGGAGTTGCGTTACTGAGACAGTATTCAACCCTTATATTTTTCTCTTCAAATACCAAATACCAATTCTCCCAGTTACTGGAATAAAATGGAATTGTACTGAATTTCTTTGACAGTTAACTGAATCGTCTATAATTTTAATATCATTGTACAGCGTTTGCGCTAGCGCACTCTAAGCCCCCACCACAAGAATAGCGACAAGTAAGTGAGTTATTACTGTTTAGCATTAACTAGTGAGAGGCTCCATCACCCATTAAATAGATCCGTGAAAAATATAGATCGATAAAAAATATAGTTTCTCGAACCATCCAATCAATCAGAAAACTAATGTTGTTATACAAGTAAAAAAACAGGGTGATCCATATCTCAGATAAAAAAATTTTAAAAAGTAATTTAAAGAAATTAGAACACTTATTTTTAAACAACGGATATCCAAGGAAGTTGTTGAAGGGTTTATTATGTTGCAATGCAAACAACATTTCAGCCACTGACAATACTTTATCTGAAACTATTAAATTTAAGAAGCTACCGTACATCAGAGGTTTATCTGAAACAGTTATCAAGGGTTTTTCTCGGATGGGAGGTGTTAAAATAGCAAGATACAATACAAAATCCATAAGAACTTTGTTTTCAAAGACCAAAGGTCGCACTCCATTATTATTTAATTGCAATGTTGTTTATAAGATACCGTGTGATCGATGTGATAAATGTTATATAGGACAGACTAAACAATACTTAAAACAAAGAATTATACAACACAAAAGTGACAGCCGTATTGGCAAAAGATCTTGTGCATTGGCGTGTAATTTTCAGGATTTTGACCATAATTTTGATTATGAAAATGTTAAAATTTTAGATTGTGAAAATAATTACAAAAAGAGATTATTCTTGGAAATGGCGCACATACATAACACCAGAAATACAATCAACTCCAGGGCAGATATAGACAATTTTAGCGTAATTTACACGAATATTTAAAAATAAAATGAATATCATTTGTCCCCCACACCTCATTGTGTTTGAATTATAACATTGACATCTGGAGACCGGTATCTGAAATTTCAAGAGAGAATACTATTCTTAATTTCGAGCCTCTCTTTCCACATAGTATAAATGTTGACTAAGGGTCCTAATTATAAGTTACACGCAATAATATGTCCATTATAGTACAAAACGTCAGTATTTAAATTATTCGAAAAAAAAGATTTGACTGACTGCGCTAAAGTATTTACAAAAATTGATTCCACACCTCAAACAAATTATTGTCCGTAATTATACGGAGGGAATTTGCTTTCTTCTTGCGGTTTACGGAGCTCCAAAAAAAATTACTTCCATTGATAAATACCGATACTTAACTTTTGTAAAAAAAATACGCGAAACAAGAAACAAGTACAACTATCATGTCTTCCTCCAACATCGGCATCTGCTATTCAACACTTGTATCGAGTATACTATCAAGTTCAAACATGGCTAGGCAATCAACTGAACCCAGAAGACTGGTTGGAAATTGATAGGTAATACTCTTGAACCGATTCAAACTCTACTCCCATCTGCAATTGCAAAAAAGGTTGTAGTGACAAATGTGGCAGTAAAAAAGTCGAGTTGCTGGGTTCTCCAGCGTGTACCAGTTGCCAAGTTCAGTCTTGCTCAAATATCCAGTTGAGTACAATAGAGGAAGATTCCTTTGATTTTAATGAAGATACCAATGACTCAGCCACATTCAAACGATTTATGAACATCCAGCAAGAGGAAGAGGGAGAAGAAATCTAAGAAGACATTACTGTTGAAGTAGACTTTCAAGAGTATGAATCTGATTAAAATACATACCTAAAGAAATCAAAACAATAATCAATAGCAATATCAATAATCAGTATCAATAATAAGGTAATATCTAGAACTTGACGAGTATTGTTCTCTTAAATTATCCTAAAATTGTCATGACATTTAGTGGAGTAGGTCCACAGGTATGCGACTCTTAGAATCGCGATATCTCAGGAATGGTAACTCTTGGGAAAAAAATCATTGAAACCATTTTTGTAGAGAATTTTAAGATCTACAACTTTGTTCTAAGATCTCTTCCTGATAAAACTTACCGTTTTCGAGAAAAATCCAAAAAACCTCAAATTTTGACCTTTGACCCCGAATAACTTTTTTAGCACACATAGGATCGATGGGAACTTCTGACATTTTGTTTGTAATGGTAAACCCCAGCTCTCCACCAATATTTGGCTCTGTGGGAATTTTTGTTATTTCAAATGTTTATATTGACCGGGCTATATTGTTATCAGCTACTGTGGCTATGTCATCTGAGAAAGAAGAAATTAGCTGTGTGGCACAGTCGCTTCGAGGTCAAATCCAGGTAAAGATATATATTTTTTTATCCACGTTGAGCAATTTTTTATGGGTGAAAAATCTATGGGTTCGCCACCGATGGCCTCGACATGCTCGTGACGTATTGTGCCAAAGTAGAGACGCATAGTACAGCGGCCTATGTACAGGCTGTCCCATTTTCGATGTCCTTACGGGATAACTAGCTTATTTTTGAAGATAGAGATTTGCGGTTTTCGCAAACGTTGGCTACTTTTTTGTGAATCTCACGATACCGTAAACAAAATTTTCATAGCTTGCTTCGTTTTTGAGATACAGGGCGAAGTTGAAAATATTGCATTTTGGCCTCCCTTCTGTATCACAGCTGTCTTTTAACTTATAGGAGAAGTAAAAACTGTCTTTCATACACTTTTTTACGTAGAATTCAGTGGCATAGTCACTTTTTTGAAATAAGCATTCATTGCTTAGATATAACCCAATGTTATAACTTTTTAAATAGAACACTCTGTATATTTTTCCATATTCAAAACACAAATGCTTTGCGCTTTTCAAAAATATATAATACTTATATAAAATTCTATCTGTATTGAAATAAGTTTCTTTTTTTATGGTAAGCCAAGACAAATATCGCTTCAACAGCTATACATCATCTGCACCCAGGTGAAACTGAGAAGCGTATTGAGTTTTGTAGGTGGTATATACAAAATACGGGAAAAAATATAAATTTTTGGTTTTTAGTGCTATTGTCCGATGAAAGCCATATAAGTAGCGCTGGCATCTTCAATCAAAATAATCATCTTTTTTGGTCAAATAAAAATTAGCACGTTACTGTAGTTCGTAAAAAACAAAGCAAATTCGGCTTTAATGTATAATGTTTCGCTTTTAAATGAAGATTAGCCTACCGCATTCTCGACGGTAACTTGAATCACCAAAGATATTTCGAAATATTGGATGATTTTCTTTCTAAACTACTTGACGAAATTCCGTTGGCTCAATATAGAAAAGGTTTATCCTGATGAAAGATTCCAAAACCAGTGGATTAGTAACAATGGTACCATTAACTGGCTACCAAGGTCCCCTGACTTATCTAAATTAGATTTCTTCATATGGGGCTATATATAAAATAAAAAATCGAGATGCTCTGATGAATGCCACGAGAGAAGCTTTCGAATACTTAGGTATAAGACTATATAAGGTCTTCAACAGAATGGGCAGTAATTTGAACAATATTTACAAAACATTTTCAACAAAAAAATAATAGAGCTTTGTTTTGTAGCAGTGTTTCATATAAGTTTCTATTTTTGTTATAATAATTATTAAATGCATCTCTGTTTAGTAACTTTTATTAAATAATATTTTTTAATGAATACTTTTCATTCTAGGTACTCTATATAAATAGAAGTGATATTTCTCTTCGCTAGTCATAAAAAAAAGAAAATTATCGCAATACACGGCTAATAGGTACTTGAAATATTATATAAGTATTATAAATTTTTGAAAAGCGCAAAGCATTTGTGTTTTGAATATGGAAAAATATACAGAGTGTTCCATTTAAAAAATTATATCTAAACAATGACAGCTCATTTCGAAAATCTGACTACGCCACTGGATTCTACGTGAAGAAGTGTATAAAATACTTTTTACTTTTCCTATAAGTTAAAACACAGCTGTGATACAGGAGGGAGGCCAAAATGCAATATTTTCAATTTCGCCCTGTATCTCAAAAACGAAGCAAGCTATGAAAATTTTGTTTGCGGTATCGTGAGATTCACAAAAATGTATACGCACATGTATACGCAAATATACACTCATACATTGTATTTACTCAACTGTATCATATGCGTGTTTGGCTCTTGGAATGTAATAGCAGTTTGTGAGTCATGTAGGCCACTTTTTAGCTAAATTATCGAAATATCGAATACATGATTCTGCTTTAAGATGGATAAAGACATTTCTTGAGAACAGAAAACAATATGTTAGCATTTTTTTTAGCAATGAGAAAACGGAACAACAGATCAGTTCTAGATGTGTGAATGTAAACATAGGTGTCCCACAAGGCTCTATATTGGGCCCGATCCTGTTCGTTCTTTATATAAATGACATTGACTGTATATCTGCCGATGCAATCTCTTTTTTAGTATCTGAAAAACTAGATATTAGTTTGGAACGCAAATGTAATGAAGTAGTAGATGCAGCGAATAGATGGTTTGGTGATAATTCCTTGTTTCTTAACAGCAATAAAACGGC
Source organism: Cynegetis impunctata (assembly GCA_030704885.1). Classification (NCBI taxonomy): domain Eukaryota; kingdom Metazoa; phylum Arthropoda; class Insecta; order Coleoptera; family Coccinellidae; genus Cynegetis; species Cynegetis impunctata. The sequence continues at coordinate 908,579 of JARQZK010001460.1, read as the reverse complement.
TCTTATACGGTTTCATAATTACCAGAGGAAGTGCTCTAGAGTAAATGTTTATGCAGGGGAAAATCTGCTTGAACAAAGTAAGAATGTGAAATTTTTGGGAGTCTATTTGGATGAATGTCTCAATTTTAAAAATCATTGCGTATATGTTTCGGGAAAATTGAATAGTGTTGTTTATATGTTTAAAAACATGCGCACTGTTTTAGATGAAAAACAACTAGTATCTCTTTATTATGCTCACGCAGAATCGAGATTACGATATGGTGTCATTTTCTGGGGTTGGTCATCTCTTGCTTATAAAGTTTTTTTTATCACAGAAAAGAATAATTAGATGTATATCTCGTGTTTCCAGTTCATATTCCTGTAAGTGTCTTTTTCAAAAACTTGGATAATTAACTCTTCCAAGCTTATCTGTTTTTGAAATATGTATCTATGTTTATACTAATAAGAGTATTTTTAATTCAGTGAAAGATAAACATGAGGTTAATACACGTCAGCAAAATGATTCGTATGTTCCTTACAATAAGTATAAGGTAGGATGTAAGTCACCTGACTCTTTGGGGCCACAATTTTTCAACAAACTGCCAAAGTCTATCATTGAGTCCCCTAGTCTAAAAGTATTTAGGGCTAAGTTGAAAAATATATTGGTTGATAAATGTTTATATTCTGTAGAAGATTTTTTAAGGAAAATGTGATACTTTCTTGTTCATTCGACAATTCCTATACAAATGTTATTTTGTCAGAAATGAAAATAAATTATTATTATTATTATTATTATTATTATTATTATTTAAAAGTTTGAATAAATTCAAAAAAGCGAGCATCCATTAATTACTCGAGAGAATTTTCGAGATTTTTGAAAAGCACAGATCGATTTTAAAAAAAATTACACTTACTTGTGGTTCCATTGTTGATAATTTAAAATTGGTATATATTTTGTATGAAAATGTGGTTTGATGTGTTCTTATTTCTAAGTTTCACGTTGTTTAGTCCTTAGATTTTTTTGCTTGGCGTGTTTTTGTTTATATATTCCACATTGTTTAGTTTTACGCACCAAGAGAGCGGACAGGTATTAAGTTATTATGAGTAAAAACTTTTGTTCAAATAAACTATCATAAAATCCTATTTTGATCAAACAAAAATGAGAAATATTTCTGCTTCAAACAAAAAGTAGCTACCGTAACGGATGAAGTGAGAAAGAGGTGCCAGACGTGCATTAGGAACAAGGGAAAACAGTTCGAATAAAATATATAAAAGTAGAGAACAATTATATATTATTGTTAGTAGTTTAATTTTTTTCAAATAAACGACCATAAAAATAAAATTGTTTCCGAACGTTTTCCGTCTTTCTGAAGGAATATCCGCAATTTGAAGTAGCTAGGCTTCTTCTTATCAATGTGTAGCATTCCTTTGAAAAGTTTATCAAGTAAAGAAGTTTTTAAAGGAGTGAAGCTCTCAATTGTTGTTACTTTTTTCAAAATTTAATTTTTAAGTTGATTCATTTTCACAAAATCACTAAATTTATGGAATAAAAATCCTCGTATGCGCCTTTGGTACCAACAGTTGTAATGGAAGTTATTAACTTTTTGAACAAACACACATTACAGAATATTCAGTTGAAAATATTGGGCTTTTACAGGTATTAATAAAAAACTTATGAGGATTTGAAGGCGGAATTTTGGGAAATTTGAGAAAAAAAATTTAGAAAATTATATCTCCTTAACCGTGAGTCTTGAGACCCAGGGTCCGAAAAGAAAACCTAGCAAATAACCCCAACAATACCCCAAAAAATGTTTGTGCTTCATGTGCCGAACACTCTGTATATATATATATATATATATATATATATAACTTTTTGATAATTATTAGCAATAACTGGCTTGGTGAATCCCAAAAAACTCGATTTTAATGTTTTTCGTGGCTTTATCAAAAGTTTTGATAAAGCCACGAATGTCGTGGCGAAACGTCAACTTTTTAATAAAATCAAGTTTTTTGAGATTCGCCAAGCCTGTTATTGCTAATAATTATCAAAAAGTTAAAAATAGTTCACAGGCAACAACAATTAAAATAAATAATATATATATATATATATATATATATATATATATATATATATATATATATATATATATATATATAAATAATAAATTTTATCAAACATTAAAATAAAACACACTTGGCTTAAGTTTCACTATATAATATAATAGCTTATCGATAAGCTCATTGGGAAAAAACGAATAAAGAATCTGTTGCATTCAATATACCCCACGCAAACTATTAATAAAGAACGAAAATACTTTCCAATAAATTGTGTGCCGAATTTGAGTAGCAAAATTTGTAACAGACTATCGAAAAATAACGTTGAAATAATTTGTCAATAATAAAGAAAAATCTGACATCGTAGATAACAGTGGTGTTTACAAAATATTTTGCCACGAATATACTGTTTGTTTTTTTTGTTTTTTAAAAAGAGGAGGGACGTGTGCCCTCTCACACGCCCGTCCTCCGTACAATTTGGCTTCGTCAACACTGGACATGTAGCCATCAAATACTAAATGAGGGGAACCACTAAAATCTCAGAACGCATACAAACACCCAAGAACACGGTGGGAATCGAACCCACCAACTCCGTCAACGAAGACGGCATAGCGTTACCTATACCGCTCAGCCACGGAGCCTCCACGAATATACTGCTTTCTATATTGTACAAACAGGAAGGAATATAAACATTCGTGTTGAAGAACATAAAAAGTCAATTTTACAAAATAAAAATACCACTGGCTTCTCCTGAAATTGTATAAAATTTAATCACTTCCTGGATTTCAACAAAACCTAATTGTTGTATTCAGGCAACAAAGAAAAGCGCCTTGACCTTCTTGAAATTCTTGAAATAAGTTCCGCCCATAATAGTAAATTACCCCTTTTAAAAAAAACAAATTGATTTTCAGGTATCACCTTTGCTTTTGTCTGTTTTATAAAATAAGATGTAATACTCTCCTGTAGTCAGTCTTGATAATAAGTTCATAACTCGAAACATGTCGACTATCCTTTACTGCATTGATTCCCAAAGTGGTCCAGGTGGACCCCCAGGGGTCCACGGGAGACTCGACGGGGGTCTACGTTGGCGTGAAAAAATAATGGGGGTTCACAATTCGTAAACGAGGGTCCACGAAAATTTATCTGGTTTCTATAGTGAAGAACTTAAATGTTAGCTTGACTTCACCTATCTTGCTTGCAATCTTGCATGAAGTTATTTGATTCTTGACCAATATAAATACGAATACCTATGCTGAACGTTACTAATTTGTTTCCTGAATTTCGAGAAGAAAAGTAAAGCAAAGTGAATCGATGATAGTGTTTGCCAGTGTCGGAAAGAGTAAGTACTTTGTCGTAGAATGTAGGTAGAATGCCTTGATGCGAATATTCAGACATACGTTCAACATTCACTTGCCCTGCATGATGACTGCAGAATCACTTTTGAAGATATTTTGACGATAGAAATACCACCATGTATCATAAATCCATTTGATGAAACGGAAGTGGAGAATGTGATATTACAAGAGAAGCTACTCAAGCTTAGCACTAATAGGTAGTGCTGAAGGTGAAATTTAATAAATGGTATCAAACATTTTGGCTGCAGGCAGAAATAACCGAAAAATATCCTGGACTGTGGGGTACTGCGAAAAATAGGATAACGTTTCCCTCGTCATATCGTGTCGAAAGAAGTTTTAGAGTCGTTACAAACTTTTTAACAAAAAAAAGAGCAGATATGCGGTTATTTCTAACAAAACTGAAGCCAAATACCTATTAATAATTTGAGGTCAATCCATCAAGAACATTAATTCCAATTAAAATTATGACTATTTTGTGATTTGTCATTGCAGAAGTTGCGTAACTTTATTAACGTTTAAGTTATATATTAGTTATATCACGACTGTTATCATATTACAATGTGATGTAAACCTAAGAATTAATATTGTATTAATTAGATACATATTTGAATAAATACAACACAAAAAAATAAACTATTTCTCTTTTTATTTTTACCACTCCGAATGGGGGGGCGAGAAGTTTTCTAAATGGAATAAGTGAGAATTGATTGGTTTCTTGTGCTTTGGGTAGATTTCTAAAAAGTAAAGTTGGATGGAATCACTTTTGTGATTGGCCAACTTCCATTCTTTGACATTCACCAATTCAATTAATTAAGTAATCAATAAATTCTCACTTATTTTTCAAAAACTGTTAATTCGTGGTTGCAACTCAGCCGCAACGCAAATTTCCATAGTATAGATCTAATCTTCATATTTTTGTCGAGTTTTGGGAATATGGTAGAAATGTAGCTGCAGGGAGTCCACCGGAAGCAGCAAAATTGTCAAAGTGGTCTATGAGAAAAAAAGTTTGGGAACCTCTGCTTTACTGCTAAATACAGTATCAGAATATTTTTATATAGTGAAACTTAAGCCAAGTGTGTTTTATTTTAAGGTTTAAACTTTATTCTTTTTGATGTTTCACCAAGTGATGTGCGAGAACTCAATCTCAGTTATATATATATATATATATATATATATATATATATATATATATATATATATATATATATATATATATATATATATATTATATATATATATATATATATATATATATATATATATATATATATAAATGAACTTACAAATTTCCACTTGAATAACGTATTATCCGTTTTCCGCTTTTCCACACAATAAATTTAGTCGAAGACAAGTTAAAACAACTGTTATATTGGCCACATTCCTAGCCGCCTAGAACTGTTGGTTACCTGATGTCCAATTAATTATCAGTCCTACGAGGTCACAGGTCGAAGACTAATGCCATCCAAAATGGAATTAATCGAGAATAGACGGCATACCGCGAATTGTTGCTGGTTTAACGCAAAACGATCGCTAAGTCTGAAGGCAGAACGAACTGCCGCCGAAATTTCCCCAAGATCGACAAAGCGGGGTCAATTTTTGTCGGAGACAGTTCAGACATTTCAGCTATTCGGTGGGAATCTTTGACGCGACGACAAAATGCCTGAAAGCAGCCTGAAATTGCGAATTTCAGTTGGCAGCAGACGTGATGAGGATGTCAGCCCACTGAAAGATCTTTGGCAGGTACACAAAGCAAAGGATATTTGCCGAATATTGAAACGCAGAAAAAAGTTTTTTTTTATATCAAATCATGTAGAAAACGATTTGAACATATATTGAATATTCAAGTCGTCTGTTTCATATGTGTTTGTTCTTTAACCAAATGAAATATCAACAAGTGTAAAGAAGAATAAAGTATAAACCTTAAAATAAAACACACTTAGCTTATGTTTCACTATATAGAAATATTTAGATACTGTATTTAGTAGTAAAGGATAGTCGACATGTTTCGAGTTATGAACTCATTATCAAGACTGACTACAGGAGAGTATTACATCTTATTTTATAAAACAGACAAAAGCAAATGTGATACCTGAAAATCAATTTGTTCGTTTACAAGGGGCAATTGACTATTATGGGCGGAACTTATTTCGAGAATTTCGAAAATACATTCAGTAAGTGGAAGTTTTTCTGTCTATTAATTCCTAAAGTTTCCATAAGATTTAATTTTGCAACTTTTGTTCCGAGATGTAAAATTTCCAAATACTAATTGAAGTCATGTTTCTCTTTTTTTAAATGTCTAGCATATATTGAATCTTTGTTATGATCTATGTAACTTTGCTTGTGTTCAGTTATTCTATTTTTGGAATTTCTGTGTTTTTTATTTTTTTTGTTTCTGTTCTTTATATGTAGGTCGTTCACCTAACCTAACCCTGACCACAGGCGAAGTTACATATCTCATGACGAAGATTCAATATATGCTAGACATTTAATCAAAGAGAAACATGACTTCAATTCGGATTTCGAAATTCTACATCTTGGAACAAAAGGTTCTAAATTAAATCTTATGGAAACTGACGAAATTAATAGGCTGAAAAATTCCCAGAGGTTACTTCGCAACCAATTGGATGTGAACAGTTCACCTTTTAGTTATCCTTTTCAATGCATGAAGGTAATTTGTTCTTAGAATCCCAGAATGGATTTCCCAAATTTATAATTGTACTTTGCAAAGTACAATTTTTAGTTTATTGGAAAATAGTTAGTTTAAATTGAAATTCACAACTGAAGAAGCTGTAGTGTCAGCGAAACGCGTTGTGCAACTGTTGTTGTTTTATTATATGTGAAAATTGTTAAACTCTGAGTTTCATTTCTCGAACATTTAGAGGATCTGTTTAATGCATAAAACTGCATTTTTTGACAAGTAACTCAACATCATGCAACTTCTGGTTTCACCGGAAATGACCTTAACTTTAGATTTTTATATGAGACACCTGGTATGTCTTAAGTTTTTTGTCTCCATATGACATTTAGAATACAAAAATGTATCATTTGTTAGTTTTGGTAAACTTCTTTTTATTTTTTTCGAAATAAATTTTTATTCTAGAGGGCTCTGGATGAGTTCAAAGAACTAATTTCGGTCCTAAAATGTTTGTTAAAATACAACTTCACTGTTTCGATCAATATGGTTCAGCTATGTGACGTTTAATTTCAAAACTTTTATAACTATTTTTTTTCAAAAGGCAACATGGTGGCTCGTCGGGTTTAAAAAAAGATAATTTTATTACGATTAATTTGATATCGCGCTCTAGGTATCAGGCTGAAAGAAAACTTTCAATAGAAACCTATTGATCTTATTGATATTAAAATAACATTTGAAATCATCGAGTAGCCTGTGATCAACACAACTGAAACAAAGTAAGTCCGAAGCTACGCCCACAAATCTACGTCCCAGGACGGTAAACGCATCTATAGCCCTCTAGAATGAATATTTCTTTCGAAAAAATAAATAAAACAACGAGTACAAAAAGTAACAAATGATACATGGTTGCATTCCAAGTGTCATATGAAGACAAAAAAACTGAAAATATACCAGGTGTCCCATTTAAAAACCGAAAGTTTATGTCACTTTTGGTGAAACTGGAAGTTGCATAAAGTTGATTTACTTGTCAAAAAATGCAGCTTTATGCAGTAAACAGATCGTCTAAATTTCATTTCATTATCTCCGAAAACAAAAAAGTTTTAGGGGCGAGCCACCTTCCGTGGACACCCGGTATATATCTTCTTTTCAGTCCGGATCTGTCCACTCCTGGACATAGACCTCTTCCATATCTTTCCACACTTTCCTGTCCCGGGCTCTCTGCATCCAGTTCTTTCCTGCGATCTTTTGGATATCGTCCCGCCATCTTTTCTGGGGTCTTCCAATACTTCTTTTTGTTTCTCTTGGGCGCCATACTATCAATCTGTTGGTCCATCGATCATCTTGTTGACGTGCTACATGTCCAGCCCATCGCCATTTCAACTGTGCTGTTCTTCGCACCACATCCGTCACTCCAGTTCTTCGCCTGATTTCGTCATTGGGCACTCGGTCTCTCAAGCTAATTCCCAGCATGATCCTTTCCATTGCACGCTGTATAACCTGAAGTTTTTGTATAGATTTTCTGGTTAAGGACATTGTTTCCAATCCATATGTTAGGACCGGTAGTATGCATGAATCGTAGACTTTTCTTTTAAGGTTTATTGGTATATCATCCGATCCGAGAATAAACCTGAGTTTCCCAAAGGCTGCCCAACAGAGTCCCTTTCTTCTATCGATTTCGGCAGTTTGATTTGCTTTGCCTAATTGTATTTTATGCCCGAGATATATATAGTCAGTAACATTTTCTAGAGTATGATTTTCTATGATTATTTCTGCTGGTAAAGGACTCATTATTTTAGTTTTACTCAAGTTCATTCCTAATCCTACTTGCAGGGACACTCGATGAAATTCTTTCAGCATCACCTCTAGCTCCTCAATAGTATTACTAATCAGAATGATATCGTCTGCGAATCGTTAATGGGTTAGTCTTGTTCCATCTATATTAATTCCTTTACCGCGCCAGTTCAGGTTTTTGAAAACATCCTCCAAGGCTAGCGTGAACAGCTTTAGGGAGATTGTGTCTCCTTGCCGTACTCCTCTGTGTATCGGGATTTTGTCAGTTTTCATATCCTCTTCCAGTTTGACTGTCATAGTTGCATTTTCGTAGATATTTTTTATGAGTGTTGAGTATCTAGAGTCAATTCTGGCGTTGTCCAGTGCCCTTAACACTGCAAACGTTTCAACAGAATCAAATGCTCTTTGGAAGTCGATAAAAGCCAAATGTAGAGGTACTTTGTATTCTGTTGCCTTCTCTATTAGCTTGCGTATAGCTTGCGAATGATCGATCGTACTATATCCTTTTCGGAATCCCGCTTGCTCACATGGTTGGTATGAATCTAATTTGTGTGTTAATCTATTTGTTATTATTTTTGTAAAAGTCTTATATAGGTGGGATAGTAGACTTATGGGCCGATAGTTTTCAATGTTATTTCTATCTCCTTTCTTAAATAGTAGAATGACTTCGGCATTTTGCCATGACTCTGGTATTTTTCCCTCTATCAAACACTTATTTAACAGTATTCTGACACTTTCTATTAGTTCTTCTCCCCCCATTTTGATCATCTCGCTGGTAATCATATCTTCCCCAGGACTTTTCCCTTCTTTCATCTGCCTGAGGGCGTTCCGCAATTCATCACTGTCTATTTCGGGTATCTCCTCTGATCCTACGTTCTGAATTTTTGCTCTTGTATATGTGTGTTCTTGGTGTAATGAACTATAGAGTTGTTTGTAGAAATCTTGTACCACGTCTACAATTTCTTTCCGATTTGTAGTCAGGACGCCATGTTGGTTTCTAAGTTGGTTAATTTGTACTTTTCCCTTTGACTGGTTTGCTTTTAGAACCTTCATATTTTTGTTATTTTCAATAGTTTCTGTAATGAGTGTTGTGTTATAATCTCTAAGGTCCTTTCTAATATTCTTATTTATTTCTTTATTTAGCTTCCTATACTCTGGGTCCTCTCTATTCATGTCTCGTCTTCTCTTTATCAAATTTTCTGTGTCTTGGCTAATTTTTTTGTTTTTCTTTTTGTGTTTTGTACAGATTTCCTTTGTTGCCACTTGTATACTTTTAGTTATATAGTTTGATAGGTTGTTCATTTCCATATTTATTTGGTTCTCCCTGTCTTTTAATTTTCTTTTCAATCGATCTTGGAACTTTCCTTCATTTTCTCTTAATATCACGGTTGTTGGACATTTCTGTGTTTTTATCATTTTCCTTCTTTCAAGCTTAGTATTAATATCTATAATTGCTCGAATTATTCGGTGGTCGCTGTTGGTATCAAATCTGTTTAAAACTGTAACGTCTCGGCATATAGCTTTGTCATTTGTGATTACATAATCGATTTCGATTTTTACTACACCGTTTGGGCTTTGCCATGTCCATCTTCTCTTTAATGGTTTCTGAAAGAAAGAATTCATGCAAAATAGATTTTCACTTCTACAATAGTCAACAAGCATTTGTCCCCTGGCGTTTCTGTCTCCCAGTCCGTATTTGCCTACATTTGGAAAGTCGTTATTACTGTTATTTCTACCTATTTTAGCGTTGAAGTCACCTATGATGGTTACGAATTTAGCGTTTTCATTTTTCTTTGCTGTTGATATATCTTCGTAGAGTTGTTCAATATCTTCATCCTCAGATGCGCTGGTTGGGGCATATACCTGTATAACTTGCAGATTATATCTTTTATTCAGTTTAAGTATGCAATATATGACTCTTCCGGACACAGCTTGCATTTTCGTTATTAGGTGTTTTAATTTTTTATTTATTAATATTGCGACTCCACCTTCATGCCCCCGTACCTCAGTGTTTTTTTGGTACAGTAAGTGACCTGATTTCAAAGAAGTGGCTTTTTCTCCCTCCATTCTGGTCTCGCTCAATCCCAGTATGTCCCATTTAATGTGCCGCAATTCTTCCTCTAGTCTTTCCCAATGTTCTGGTGACCTTAATGTTCTACTATTATAAGAAGCGATGGTATATATACATATATATATATATATATATATATATATATATATATATATATATATATATATATATATATATATATATATATGTGTAAATGTTAAATTGTTATTGCGTATGTAATACACAAAAAAAAGTTCTAAACACTTGAAATAAAGCAGATGCTGCGATGCTGAAAAGGTAAATAAAAATCATGGTATTCATCCCGAAAAACAATAAAATGATTGTGAATTGAACAAACCCGAATATGAATAGCGCCGATTTCAATAGTTACAATAGTCGTTGTTTAATTCAATATTTCACATTAATTTCGCAGTTGGTTTCATCCGAATCGAAATTCCCCACCAACGTAATTTTACCTCGTTACAATTTGCCAAACGCCAGCTTTACAATAGTTTTGGTCACATTGATGCATACTGAATAAAACGAATTTCAGCTTTGTTATCGTCCGTTCCACGGTATTTGCAGTTACACAATGTCCGTTTTGCGTTTGTTGAATCTTCTATATTTGGCGAAGGAATGCTGGACGATCTGAATATTTTCTGTTTTGTGAATATGGTGTAGTCAAACAAAGCCTGTATTACGAAGATTATTTCCGATCGTAATTGGATAGGGAATTTATGTCAATGATGTGGAATAGAAAAAAAGCGAATTGAATCGAATTCTGAAATGTAAGAGATAAAGGTTTCATATAGTTATTTACTCAATCATGCAATAAAAATCTAAAACAGTATAATACTCGCCCCTATAAATTTTTTTGTTTTTGGAGGATAATTGAATGAAATTTGAAGGATCTGTTGAATGCATAAAACTGCATTTTTTGACAAGTGACTAAATTTCATGCAAATTTCGTATTAACTGGAGGTGACTTAAACTTTCGGGTTTTAAATGGGACAGCTGGTATATTTTCAGTTTTTTTTAATCTCCATATGATATTTGAAATACAATCATGTATCATTTAATACTATGGATAAGTTAAAAAAAATTAAAAAAAAGAATATATATATATATATATATATATATATATATATTATATATATATATATATATATATATATATATATATATATATATAATATATATATATATATATATATATCTATATATTTATATATATATATATATATATATATATATATATATATATATATATATATATATATATATATATATATATATATATATATATATATATATATATATTTATATATATATATATATATATATATATCTATATATTTATATAATATATATATATATATATATATATATATATAATATAATTATTTATTCGAATTGTTGTTGCCTGTGATCTATTTCTAATCTATTGATAATTATTAGCAAATAACAGGCTGGTGAATCTTAAAAAACTCGATTTTTATTAAAAGTTGACGTTTCGCCACGACATTCGTGGCTTTATCAAAACTTTTTTTTTTTATATATATTTATAATTATTTATTCGAATTGTTGTTGCCTGTGATCTATTTCTAATCTATTTATAATTATTAGCAATAACAGGCTGGTTGAATCTTGAAAAACTCGATTTTATTAAGAAGTTGTTATATATAAAAAAAAGTTTTGATAAAGCCACGAATGTCGTGGCGAAACGTCAACTTTTTAATAAAATCGAGTTTTTTAAGATTCAACCAGCCTGTTATTACTAATAATTATCAAGAGATTATATATATATATATATATATATATATGTGTGATTATATATATATATATATATATATATATATATATATATATGTGTGATTATATATATATATGTATATATGGCTGTCTGGTTTCCCTGGTTTGTATCCGCGTATGGGCTTCGTCTTCGTTGAAGTCTGCTCGACGTTTCGGCAAAATCACATTTGCCATCTTCAGGTAGCTCTGTGTATTCATTCCGACCAAGAAGGACCAAAGAGTCCGAAACACGTGTCAACGGCTGCTTCCATATAAGCGTTCTATACCGATAATTCTGCTCTACTTTTTTAATATTTTCCCGCGACTAATTTCTTTGTTGTTGGATAAATAGTAACCTATTATTATTTTTTTCGAACATTACGTGGGTAAAGGTTTCTGTAGTTTCCCTTACCTTCTAATGATAACAATTTTGAATGTTAATATTAGACTGAATAGCACATAATAAATAACAAAGAACAACCACATCCGAAAAAAATTTTAACAAGACAAGTCGTCTTTGTCTGTTCAAATTTTTTCAAATCAGTAAATGTCAAAGAAATTTCAATTTTTTCCGAATTTCGTAGTGAAACGTCAACTTTTTAATAAAATCGAGTTTTTTAAGATTCACACCAGCCTGTAATTGCTAATTAATTATCAAGAGATTATATATATATATATATATATATATACTATATATATATATATATATATATATATATATATATATATATATATATATATATCATAAGGGTAGTCGACTGATTAGTTAATACACCAAGGTCAATATTTGGGATTGCAGTCTGGGTGAAATAAGTGTAAACTGTCTTCCTCCATCTCAAGCTTTCTGGATTTATCAATCATGGGTTGGTAAAACAAAAGTTAGGCTTACAAAGGAGTCAAAGATGATAATTCTATTCATTTAAAGTAGATCGCATTCTTGTCTCACCCAGACTGTAATCCCAAAAATTATGCGTGTGTGTGTGTGAAATGATTAGTTTAATACGTCAGTATCAACTGATATTGAATAACCATTGAATACACTATGTTACGATGTAAATTATTCAAGTCAAAGTAATCTGAAATGAATACCCAATTAGTAGTTGGAATTCAATATTGAGATCAATGAGTATTCAAACTACTGGTTTCATATTTGTTTTTTTCGATTGGTTCAAATATTTGTACTTTTATATTTGTTCTTATTAGTGACGATTGACGCACGAACATAATAATAATTAAAATCATCAAATTTTAATATATGCAGCTATAATTGAAATTTAGAGGAGAAAGTTGAATAACATTGGACTTTTAAACAAATAATTGTAATTTGAATGCTCCAGTGAATTTTGATGAACTACTGTTCATTGCTCTTTAATAATTCAAGCTTTTATGTATCTAGTGATAGTCCGGGAGATGTAACAGTATTTCATTGGGTCATTTTATGTCGTCTGTAAGGCATAATAATAATAATGACACTAAACACGAATAATGTTTGAACTTCATGTGCATCGGAAGCGGTGAAGTTCACAATGTTGAAAAAAATTCCTGTATATATTTATATATATATATATATATATATATATATATATATATATATATATATATATATATATATATATATATATATATATATGTATGAGGCCATTATTTGCAGAACTCGCTAATCGACAAAATCAGAGAAAATTGTTTTTTCTGCTTAGTTTATTTCAATTTTTAAGAGGAATCGAATGATAAAATCAGAAATTCGTAAAACTCTCTCTTTAGCATGCAAATGCTGCCGAGAAAATTATAGTAATATGCAGAACTCACTCTTTGCTTTGAAATTTTACTTCCAAAACTCGCTGCTTGCTCTACCACCAATGAAATTTGTCCGTTGATCCACGTGATGAACACGCTAAAAAAAATTTTCTTTTCAATGGCCCCTGAGAAATTACCAATAGGAAAATAAATAAGGGAGATAATGGAACTATTAATGAAGAAAATTGGGGAAGTCTTCCTGAACTTACAACTGGGTTTACAAAGAACACTTATAAGAAATATTCTGCTTTACTAGAAGAAACCGTTGATGCTTTGGAAAATTGTCAAAATTACTGCTTTTTTATTTAAGCATAAGTCTTTTGAGTTGTGTTTTGCTCAAATATTTCTTCAAAATAGAAAATGTGAAAGTTTTATTTTCACGAATAAATCGCATACGTTTGTTATTGAACTAAATATTGTTTTTTTTTTATTTTAGATACGTATTTATTTACAAAAATGGTTCTGTGCAATAAATATTCTTTTTTATCTGAAAGTCTGTTAATATGTTAGGCTAGAAACTTCGCATTTCCATTCCTAAAAACATTAAGTAACATTAAAAAAATTCTTTACATAGCGAGAAAAGTACTATTTGGTCGTTAATCGTTTTTTTCGATTTCCCAAATAATGGCCTCATATATATATATATATATATATATATATATATATATATATATATATATATATATATATATATATATATATATATATATATATATATATATATATATATATATATATATATATATATATATATATATATATATATATATATATATATATATATGTTCAGTTGCCTTTTAAGAATTCGTAGAAACCAATGTTTGTTAGTTATATTTATGGTTCCTGGTATTTCATCCTCGAGATATTCATTTTACTATGTGCAATATAGTTTTCAATAGAAATTCCAACAGTGAAAGCAGATCTTGCACCCTCTCAAAGAATTGTTTGTCGACAGGCAGTATCTCTATTAGGTACCTACTCGGCCTCGAAAGGCAGACCATAAATTTATATAGTTCTTAGTTTGTAAAATTCAGTAATGTAGACCAGTCACTATTCACCATTCGAACAGAACACAGTTGTAAGAAGAGGAAAATAAACGATATACAAAACTTTATCATCGCTGTATTAATTCAATAATAATTAGTGTGCCTTCCTTATTAATTTAAGTTAGGCTGCATAGTGTTCGACGAGTAATAACTCACAAACAGCACTACGCCAATACGTCAATTTACATGGTCCTTCGAGCCGGATGCACAAGCTTATACACCGGGAAAACAGTTCAGTTTGTACGCGAAAACCAAGAATAATTCAATATATAAAAACGCAGCAGTGATAATAAAGTGAATTAATACGTGAACTGTGAAGGTGACTCAGAAACATAAATCGTTGAATTCAAGTGGAGCAAATACAGTGTATACAATCAAGTCAATAATCCCAATCATCCAAAAGAAGGAAGAATCAGCATATTTCATCCTCACCGACCAGAGGGATTTCTTCAAACCAGAAAAGCCAAACTTAAGATAAGTGTCTTAGCTCCTATATTACATATCACTCAAACCCTGCTTCTACATTTCATTTATCTGTAACTATAATACTTTTCATAAATATGCCAGAATCAAACGAGTTAGTTTCATTAAGAAAACAAAGGAGTATTCTAAAATCTAAACTCACTAAGTTCATTAATTTTTTAAATAACGAACAAACTCCGAATAGTTCAACTGAAGTTAAGTTACGCTTAAAAAATATCGAAAATAGTCTTGATCAGTTTGAAAATATACAAATTAAAATCGACGAAATATCCAATGAAGAATCTAACGAATTTGACGAGTTTGAAATTCTTTATTACAGCACAATAAGTAGAGCTCATGACTTAGTAGAAAGTTATTCATCTGCGGCAAATTCACATTCAAAGAGCATATCGTCTGATAAATTACAAAGTGCGGATATTACAGTATCTAATAACATCAGGTTACCCAAAATTGAGCTAGCTACCTTTGACGGTACATACGAAACATGGTTAGATTTTTATAATTCATTTGAACAAATCATTCACAATGAGGATAGTCTTTCTGGGATTCAAAAATTGCATTATTTGAGGTCATGTTTGAAAGGGGAGGCAAAGTTCGTTATAAACGCACTAGAAACAACGGAAACAAATTATGCCGTAGCGTGGGAATTATTGAAAAATCGTTTTGACAACAAGAGAGTAATTATTCAAAATCACATAAAATTTATATTAGAACAACCCAATATTTCGAAGGAATCCGCAATTGATTTGAGAAAAATGATCGATAAAATTCAAACACACTTACGCGCATTAAAGTCGTTAGGTGAACCGGTTGACACTTGGGGTACGCTACTGATTTATCTTATAACAGCTAAACTCGATAGAAATACACATACGGAATGGGAAAAAATAATTAAGGGTTCAGAAGTACCAAGTTTTGCTTCATTCATGGAATTCTTAGAACAACGATATCACATACTACAAGCAACCGCAACTAATGTCACACAAAAATTCAACCATCCAAATAAGGAAAATTATCACCTCAATAAAAGACAGTCAATGAATACAACTCATAAATCTTATTCGTGTTTTATTTGCAAAGGTTCACATAGAGTATACGCCTGTATGGAATTTTTGAAAATGGGAATAAGGGAACGCGCGGAAAAGGTTGAAAAGGCGAAGTTATGTAAAAATTGCTTTAATTCAGGACATCGTAGCACTGAGTGTAAATGGTCTTCGTGCAAAAAATGTGGCAAAAGGCATAATACTCTTTTACATTATGAAAGAAACGAAACAAATCGCGAAGCACCAACGAATTTAGATTTAGATAGTTCTCAGGGTCCAAGCACGAAGTCGCATAATGCGATTTTGCATACACAAATATTACTATCAACTGCAATGATCGATATAAAAGGTAAAAATGGTAAAATGTTTCAGGCTAGAGTATTATTGGACAGTGGATCGCAGTCCAATTTTATTACAAGACGTTTCGCAGATTTATTGAACTTGCCGTTGAAAACCGTGGATCTACCAGTTGAAGGTTTGAATCGTTTAGAAACGCGTATAAGGCACTCAATTAATGCGGAAATACATTCAAATCACAGTAGTTATAGTGAGATACTCGAGTTCTTAGTTTTGCCTAAAATCTGTAATAATCTGCCGAATCATATCATTAACAAACACGCGCTTAATATTCCTCATAACATAAAACTTGCTGATCCGCGATTTCACGAGCCAAGAGAAATTGATGCATTGCTAGGAGTAGAAGTCTTTTATAATCTTTTGTGTATAGGACAAATAGAAATTCCGGGACATAAAGCACGGTTACATAAAACAAAATTAGGTTGGATAATTTCTGGTAAGATAGGTGAACACAATAATTATTCGGTACTAGCAAATAATTGTATGCTTACATTCAATTCGTTAGACAAGAGTATAAACAGATTCTGGGAAATCGAAGAAATCGAAAAACGGAAATTCTTATCAGAAGAAGAGTATCAGGTAGAAGTACATTTCAAACGTCATACAAAACGCGATTTGGATACAGGACGGTATACTGTGCGATTGCCGTTCAACAACAAAATTGAAAAACTAGGTGAATCATACAGTTCAACGGAGAAACAGTTTTATAGATTAGAGCGCAGGTTAGCTAAAAACGCGGAGTTGAAATCACAATATATTGAAGGAATGCGTGAGGCTATTACATTAGGCCATATGGTAGAAATTAAGTTACAGGAAATTAGTAAAAGACATTGTTTTCTTCCACATCATCCCGTCATAAAGGAATCAAGTGATACAACGAAGGTACGCATAGTATATAATGCATCAGCAAAAACAAGTAACGGAATTTCACTGAACGATTGTCTTAAGGTTGGAGCGGTCGTTCAGAATTCAAGTTTCGAGATAATTCTCAGATTTAGGACACATCAAATAGTCATGTTAGCTGATATCGAAAAAATGTACAAACAAATTCTCCTTGATAAAAGAGACGTTCAATATCAGTTGATTTTGTGGCGTGAAAACGATACGGCAGAACTAAAGATTTTTTATATTCCTGTTGTTTTGTTCGGTTGCGCTTCCGCACCCCATTCGGCTACTCGCGTCTTGCTTCAACTCGCGGAAGACGAACGCGTAAAATATCCTGCCGCAAGTACAGTCATTAAACGGGATAGTTATGTAGACGATATTATAACAGGGGCAGATACGATAGAAGATGCAAAAAATTTACGAGATCAATTGATTAATTTAACGAAAGAAGGGGGATTCACGCTGAGAAAGTGGGTTTCAAATAACACAGAGATTGTGGAGTCAATGCCTAGTCAACAATCTTACGTTAATTTATTTACGAACAATAAGTTGGAAACAAAAGCACTTGGGGTAAAATGGAATCGACTAACCGATACTTTTACATATGAAGTAAGTGAACAATTTGATACAAAAATCACGAAAAGAAGCGTCTTGTCAAATATTGCACGGATTTATGATCCGATAGGTTTACTGGGTCCTGTAATAGTAAGCGCGAAAATTCTCATGCAGCAATTGTGGCAATGCAATACAGGTTGGGATGAATCGCTGCCACAAAATATTCATACGGCTTGGATTAATTTACAACAACAATTACAAAAATTGAATAAAATAAATTTTGAGAGGAAGACAATCATTAAAAACGCCAAGCGCATTGAAATCCATGGGTTCTGCGACGCAAGTGAGAGGGCATATGGGGCCTGTTGCTACATACGTTCAATAGACAAAAATGGCGAAATTTTCACGAATTTATTTTGCTCACGAAATCGAATAGCTCCACTTAAAACCATATCCATTCCAAAATTAGAGTTATGCGCGGCATTGTTATTATCACAATTAATAAATATAGTTTCACCAATAATTAATAAACGAATTGATGAAATATATTTATGGTCAGATTCATCTATCACGCTACAATGGATTAATACCCAACCATATCTTTTGAAAACTTTCGTTGCGAACAGAGTATCGGAAATCAGAGATAATACAAAAACGATGCGCTGGAAACACGTACCTAGTGAACATAATATTGCAGATATTCTTTCACGCGGTCAGCTACCTATTGAGTTTTCAGAAAACGACGATTGGAAAACAGGACCGAAATGGCTTCAATTAGACGAATCAAATTGGCCAAATCGATCAATGCCAATAGTACCAATGTTTGAATTGAAAGCGACAACAAATTTATCGGCTTCTGTGGAACCTCGCCTAGTGATAATGAAATTCTCAACCATATCAAAAACGAAAAGAGTAATGGCATATGTATTACGTTTCGTCAACAATAGTCGTAAGAAAAAACCTCAGTTATCCGGCCATCTAGCAATACATGAAATTAACAACGCATTAGATCAAATTTTAAAGGGATTACAGTACGAATGTTTCCCAAATGATATACAAAATTTATATAAGAGTAGTAATGTGAATTCAAATAGCGAACTTAAGGCACTAAGTCCATTTTTAGATGATAACGGTTTGATTCGGGTAGGCGGACGATTAAAAAATTCGACTCTTGATTATTCTGAGAAACATCCCATTGTTTTGCCAAAGAATCATCATATTACTCAATTATTAATTCACGAACAACACATTATACATTTACACAGTGGTACGCAAGCAACACTTAACGCAGTTAGATCAAAATATTGGCCTATCAATGGTAAGAGCACGGTAAAATTGGTCATCCGAAAATGTGTAACTTGTTTCCGTGCCAAACCTACAGATTACCCGTACTTCATGGGTGATCTACCTAAAAATCGTGTGACCCAAACTCGACCATTTTTGAATGCTGGAATAGACTATTGCGGACCATTTTTTATTAAGGAAAAACGATTCAGAAATCGAAACAAATTAAAGGTATATGCATGCATATTCGTATGTTTCGTCACAAAGGCGGTACATATTGAATTAGTTACAGATTTGACAACGGATGCATTTGTAGGTGCATTACGTAGATTTTTTGCAAGACGAGGACGGTCATTAAATTTATATTCAGATAATGCAACCAATTTTGTAGGGGCTAAAAATGATATCGAGAAATTCGCGAACCTAATTAATTCAAAATCTCATAATGATATCATCACGGATTTCCTGGTAGGTAAGGGAATCAGCTGGCATTTCTCACCCCCTAGATCACCACATTTCGGCGGATTGTGGGAAGCGGCAGTAAAATCATTTAAATATCACTATTATAGAGTAATCGGAGATCAATTATTTACATACGAGGAGTTACAGACTTATACAAATGAAATTGAAGCAATCCTTAATTCCCGACCTATCACACCCTTGTCCGAAGATCCAAATGATTTTCGAACTTTGACACCCGCTCATTTCCTCATAGGAGACACTTTCACAAGTTTGCCAAATTCAGACATTAGCAAGGAGCCTGTCAACAGGTTGTCCACATGGCAACATATACAGTTCATTAAGCAGCACTTTTGGCAGAGATGGTACAAAGAATACTTGAACCAACTTAATACTAGAACAAAGTGGCAACAGAAACCTGCTGAGAGTATAAAATTAGGCACTATGGTTCTCTTGAAGGAGGACAACACACCACCCCTGCATTGGCCCCTTGGCCGAATTTCGGAAGTTTTTCCGGGAGACGACGGTAAAGTGCGTGTTGTGACCGTAAGGACCCAGTCTGGGACATACAAACGAAGCATCGCGCGCGTTGCACCTTTGCCAATTGAACGATAAATTCAAGTGTATATTGTAATTATTGTATATTGTAAATATTGTTTTTAGGTATCAATTAGTTTATAGTAGAATAGATTTAGAAGGATAGCAAGTCGTTCAGATGTACATGTATGAATAGCTTGTAGCTCATCAAATTCATATTATAAATCAACATTTGAACGTAGTACGTTCAAGGCGCGCGGTATGTTCAGTTGCCTTTTAAGAATTCGTAGAAACCAATGTTTGTTAGTTATATTTATGGTTCCTGGTATTTCATCCTCGAGATATTCATTTTACTATGTGCAATATAGTTTTCAATAGAAATTCCAACAGTGAAAGCAGATCTTGCACCCTCTCAAAGAATTGTTTGTCGACAGGCAGTATCTCTATTAGGTACCTACTCGGCCTCGAAAGGCAGACCATAAATTTATATAGTTCTTAGTTTGTAAAATTCAGTAATGTAGACCAGTCACTATTCACCATTCGAACAGAACACAGTTGTAAGAAGAGGAAAATAAACGATATACAAAACTTTATCATCGCTGTATTAATTCAATAATAATTAGTGTGCCTTCCTTATTAATTTAAGTTAGGCTGCATAGTGTTCGACGAGTAATAACTCACAAACAGCACTACGCCAATACGTCAATTTACAATATATATATATATATATATATATATATATATATATATATATATATATATATATATATATATATATATATATATATATATATATATATATATATATATATATATATATATATATATATATATATATATAATATATAAAAAAAAAATTTTTATAGCACATGTGCCGAACACTCTATATATATATATATATATATATATATATATATATATATATATATAAATCTTATATATAAAATTCTCGTGTCACAATGTTCGTTCCCATACTCCTCCGAAACGGCTTGACCGATCCTCATGAAATTTTGTGAGCATATTGAGTAGGTCTGCGAATCGGCCAACATTTATTTTTCATCCCCCTAAATGTTAAGGATAGTCCACCCCTAAATTTTATTTTTTATTTTTAGACAAAATCTTTTGTTTTTATTTTTTTATGATACAACATACAAAAATACATACAACCCTAAATTTTCATCAACCCCTATTTTTTATTTGTTAAACTCCTTCGAAATGACTCGACCGATTCTCATGAAATTTTGTGTGCATATCGGTTAGGTCTGAGAATCCGACAAAATGGCAAGATTGTCATTTTTATTTTGTCATGACTTAGAATAAAAAAATTCATTTTACTCTCAATTGTTTACCCTTCTACGATCAACCCCTATTTTTGCATCGCGATTTTCATTTTTTTAAATTTTATCCACAGATCCGCAATAGGGCTGCAAGATGGCAATCGAAAATAACAATAGTCAGATTGAGAATAGGCCGTAATATATTTTTCATACTCCTAATGAATAACATGATTTTTATGAATGTTTTGAACAAAATTTTTTATTTTAATTTTTTTATGATGTTGCTTTGAAAAATACATACAACTCTGAATTTTCACCCTTCTATCAACAACCTATATTTTTCAATAGCCATTTTAATAATTTAAACAACGTTTACCAATCAGATAGATAGTTAGATAGATAGATGCGTAAGCAGTTCCAGTGGAAGAGAGCTAAGGGGAGGGGTTTTAGTTAGTAGCTACCTAACGATAGGATGTACTCTAACACTACCTATTTTAGAACAGAATGGGTGCCTATAAAAGGTTTCCCCTCCCACAAAAAAAAAAAAAAAGAAGATAGATAAGTAGATAGATAGATGAATAGATAGAAAGATAGATAGATAAAAATAATTTATATGGCAGAACGTTTGCCCGGTCGAATAAATTGATAGATAGATATGCAGATACATATACAGATAGATAGATAGAATGATAGCTAGATAGTTAGATAGATAGAAAGATAGATAACTATCTAGATATATAGTTAGATAGGTAGATATACATCGGCAGATAGATGAATAGATAAAAATAATTTATATGGCAGAACAACGTTTGCCGGGTCAGCTAGTATATATATATATATATATATATATATATATATATATATATATATATATATATATATATATATATATATATATATATATATATATATTAGAGTATATATATATATATATATATATATATATATATATATATATATATATATATATATATATATGTGTGTGTGTGTGTGTGTGTGTGTGTTCCTTTTTCTTTTTAATTCCGATCCTAGGTTATCATAATACGAATAGATAGTAAATTATCTTCAGAAATTAAATCAATTTTCCACTTCAAAATCATAATTTATAACAAATAACTAATTTGAACTTTAGCATAAAATAATCCATAATATTTCTAATCTATTTATACTACATGATAATAACTTATTTGGTAGAAAATCACAGTGAGAAATATAACGCAATCTCTCGTACTATAATATACACTTTTCGCGTATCTGTTTCCGGTTTCGTGGATGAATTTTCATCATAATGAAATCAAAACTTATGGATTCATAATTAAGGTAATGGAAAACTGTTTCATCAGTAATTTGATTTATTATAGCTACGGTTGAATTCAACTTCATTCAGGATTTCAATAGCTTTCGACCGTTTTTTTTTTCAAAAAGGTAGAATCAATTTCTCCAACGCTTTTTTTTACTGATAATTCAAACGAAAGATAAGTTGATTATGATATTCTTTGATGAATTTGTTTTGCAAAAAACCCTGCACTACTTCATTCAAAGTGAAGTACCCAGTTCCTGATACAGATTTAGAATGGAAAAAGAAAGCGTCCTCTTCTTGGGGACGTTTACTTCCGTAAAATGTTTTTCTAGTAAATATATATATATATATATATACATGTTTATATTTTGCGAGAAATGTGTCATTAGTGTTTCTTGCAGTATATAATTCGTGAATTGAAAACACGATTATGACAATGAATTTCACACATATATATACATATATATATATATATATATATATATATATATATATATATATATATATATATATATATATATATATATATATATATATATATATATATATATACATGTATATATATATATATATATATATATATATATAATATATATATATATATATATATATATATATATATATATATTTATATATATAAACAGTGGCGTAGCGTGCCTTGGAGGGGCCCTGTATCAAAATTAGTTGCGGGAGCCCAAATTGAGGATTTCTCACAAAAAAAACAAAAATGCTTACGTTAAATTAAAATAAATGTTTATTGATCATAAGTTATCAATTTCTTTTAGAAATTGAGCTAGGAAACAATTCAAATTAAACATACACTTTTTTGCTTTTTTTTCGGCAAATTGATTTATTAAATCATCTATAACTGAAGACGATTTCTATCATTTCTGTCTCTATAGACAAGTATAATAGCCGATCCTGTCCCATCGAAGTCCTTAGGTAATTTTTTATCAATTTCAATTTCGAAAAACTTCTCTCAGCTGTTGCGGTTGTAACTGGTAAGGTAAAGAATAGAAAGCATGCTGTTATTACCTCCGGGAAACTGGATGCAAGGCTATTGAATTTTATCAGCAATAATTCCATGAGTTCCTTAATTGAATTAATTTTTTGAATTTCAGATTTTAAGCATGTTTTCAGAGCAATTAATTGTTCATAAAGATTAACTGAGATGTCTTATGTCAAAAAACCAAATTCACTCTTCGCTAGTGGTAGATAAATAAGTAGTACTTACTATTGCAATCTATATCACTCACAGAAGCTGATTGCTGAAAAAATGAAGAAATTCCTCCCTTTTCTGTTCATAGTTCCACTGGGATAATTTCTTTTTTTTCACTCATTCTTTTCACAAATCAAACTAAGTAACCAACAAATAATCAGAAGAACAAAATTGTATTGTATTACAATGTAATAATAACGTTTGAACCGGGATTAAATAAAACGCGTGAATATAATTGCTCTCCGTGGTTTGTTCTTGTACATCGGTTAATGCGAGATTCCCCCGTTTAAGGGAATGACTTAAACGGGGGAATCCCGCAATAACCGATGTACGATGTTGCCAACTTTTGGGAGTACGCTTAACCCAGGAAAAAAAGAAATTGCTTTTTTTGACTTTTCTCATTTCTGAAGTGAAAACTCAGTAGGCACGTTAGATATATATATATATATATATATATATATATATATATATATATATATATATATATATATATATATATATATATATATATATATATATATATATTATATATATATATATATATATATATATATATATATATATATATATATATTCGTAATATTACTGATTCAAATCAACAAACATCACAAATATATATTGAAAATTAATAAAAATTAACAAAAAGTTGTCAACATGTTTCGGGTAGGTACCCATTTTCAAGACTAATACAGGAGAGATGACAGCAAATTTATTTATAAAACTGAGGAAATGAGAGGAGACAAATGGAATTCTAATTGATCGTTCACTATAGGTTGTTGATTTTTGAAAGAGCTAGTTATTTCCAAAGCTACTATTCGGCTACTTTCTTCAACCTTATTCGTTTCCTTATTATTTACCAGAAGTGACTTGATATGTCTTTTATTCGTGCAAATAATCACCAAGAGCTAAGCGAGGATTTAATCTCATTTATTCGTAATATGTTCTTTGTGTTAGGTCACATAAAATAATGCAATTCAGGTGTCATGCAAATGATTGTGTATTGACGTTTCGACCATTTTATGGCATTTTTCAAAATCTATAAATCTCAACGTAAATAATCAACAAACTAAAAAGAAAACAATAGATAATAAAACATTTTTACTACACATATTATCACAGTCAAAGGTCAGTTTTTTCTGACAATTAAATTTTTTACAGAGGTAATTTCTATACCGAATATTTTCATTTCCAGTATAATTCACAACAGAATTTTCGTAACATAACCTCATGAACATTGAGCTCTTATTGGTTGTTTCTTTCAATCAAAGATCAAAAGCACCTGATAATATTCCAAGAATCATTGACTCGGATAAATTTACTTTCCGTATTGGTCACATTCTTCTTTGTACATCCTATTTTAATTAAATTCCCTCTGGACTGATGTTTCTTTCAGAACTACTCGCGTTATAGAAAATTGTTCTGGGATCATATTTCCCAGATATTACAAAACCGAAAGCCGAGTGGAAAATTTTATGTGAGAAGTATTATCTTCACATCAAAGGAATATGCCAGCCGAGTGGAAGCTCTGAACGGATAATAATTGAACATCAAGACGGACGTAGAGAGCGATATCAAACTTTAATAATTCATAATTAAGTAATTACGATATGCTTTATAGTACTCAATTTTACACTCGAATTTTATCCAAAAAACTATTAAATGGATGAAGAACCTATGAGATTCAATATACGTCTTTCAATTTCGATTTTATATTCAGAAATTCATGTTATAAAGCTGATGAAATTGTCGTGAAAATGACGATAGAAAGCGTATGCATAAGTTAAATAGCCGTCTTGCAAATTAATGAAAAAACTCAGCAGCAGAATTCAACCAATAAGGTCGTTTTTTTTGCGCGATATGCATCGCGTCGAAATACGATTCTAACAAATTGAATTATATTTGGAACAATCACGGTTAAATAGCAAACTGAATTGAAAAGTAGAAAATAATTAATTCAATTTAAAAAAAAAATTGTGGAGGAGGAAAAATGTTGAAAGCATCGAAGAAACGTACCTCAACATCAACTCAATCCACATACCAAATTTCAAACCTCTATGAGGGAAGGAAATATATATATATATATATATATATATATATATATATATATATATATATATATATATATATATATATATATATATATATATATACATTATAATAATAATTACAGTAATAACTTTATTCCTGAACACAATTACATATAACAGGTTTTAAAACAATCCGAATAAAGCAACAAGAAATCAGGAAGTGAATAAACAGTTGTGTTGAGCTATTTAACAAATACAATAAATACAAGATAAATAGAATAAACTAATTCTATAACACCATTGAAGATAATAACTGTTAATGATTCTTCAAGCATTTAAACGGAAAATTTAACCATACCGAAATAAACAATCCAAAACTGAAGAGAAAATTCGTACAATGATATTACTGAAGAGGAAAAGGAAATAATGATTTTTCGAAAATGGAAACACACACACACACATCAGACATGGGAGTGGACGCACTAGCTACGTATTTTAAAATGTAGAACGTCTTTTTTTTATCAAGTCATTAAATCTCTTTCTAAGCCCCGACAATATTGAACTTCCTACCTCTCTCTTATAAACTGCTGTACTTTTGAGATGTCTTATTCCTTTTGGTATTTTATTAAAAATGATTAGTGCAAGAAAAGAGCTCCCCTGCGTGAGGCATCAGATATATATATATATATATATATATATATATATATATATATATATATATATATATATATATATATATATATATATATATATATATATATATATATATATATATATATATAAATATATATATATACATATATATATATATATATATATATATATATATATATATAATATATATATATATATATATATATATATATATATATATATATATATATATAGGGTGTCCCATAAATCAACGTCAAGCCGAAAACTGGCAATCGGCCAAGTCGTGACAGTTATTAGAAAAATATTTAAAAAAATTTTGGTGATGTACTTTTCAAATTTTATGGATTCAAAAATATATCTCAAAAAGTGACACCTTGTGATGATCTTTCAAGTCCTGTGACTACAAATATTAACTATTCGTCAGTTTTTTTTCTGTGACGTTACCATGAATAACCCTTCTGTAAATTACCTCAGTTTTAAATAAAATGTTACATTTTTGCCCAACATTGAATTCAAAATTATTACATCACCCAACTTTAACCGCGTGTAGTGTAAAAAAATGTACTACACTATTTTGGCAAGTGACTTTAAAAGATGGCGCGTTTAGTCTGGATTCCGAAATGGTATGCCACTTACTAATTGATACTTCTTAGCTGAGGAAAAAAAGTTATTTGTTAGTTTTAGGTGCCTTTGAAATAAAATTCAGTTGTTGGATTTCTTTAGTTATAATTTTTAATAAATCAGATTTACCAAGTTTATATCAAATGTTGGAACTGTTTATCTTCAGCTGCAATGCAAGCTCTACATTTCTTTAAAAATGATCGCGTAATAAGACGGGCGTATCTTTTTAAGTTGATGTATTCAGCGACTTCTGCAATTCATTGGTGCAGCTCGTCTTAATTTTGAATTAGTTCAGAGTACACGAAATCCTACATCGTACCCCAGTAAAAAAATCTATGGGGTTTAAATCAGGTGAACGTGCAGGCCACACCTCTCGGTGCTTCTGCAACATCGTTTGACAAAATTGCACTGTATCTAGGTAGCAGACTTTGTACTCGTCGTACCTACATAGTATGGGTGAAACTCGTTTTTTTCAAATAGGCTCTGCAGTACTTTTGGGGGCTCCTATGCTCTATTGAATTCCATGTACTGAGATACTTGGGTCTTCTTCAACTGCTTGCGGGACTTCGGCCTCGTAGGGCATTACGGGTCTTCCCTCGCTAACCATTTGACTAGGGAATCGACCCTCTGATAATGACCGATGCAGATTAATAAATACTCGATGATCGGGATAACGCTCAGCATTTGGGCATATCTCACGATACATTCTTGCTCCAGCATTGGCGTTGCATAAGCATTGTCCATAAATGAGATGCATGTTGGCGTATTCCTGTGCGGTGTATCGAGATGGCATGATAACAGCCTACACAAAACACGGTATTACGATTAAAACAAGTCCGGGGTCGTCAGAAACAGTACAGATAAATTCAAAGCACAATGCAAATAATGTCCAATAAACAAAGCCACAGTCGTAAGTACGAAGTCAATACAAATACTGAAGTATTGCACAATTTACCTAACGCATCCCTGTTTCGCCAGAGTGGCGTCTCCATCTGTAAGACGAAATGATGGGTCAATCCGTCTCGCTCTTAGATAAAAGTAGCGTCACTATCTATCTCGCTCACACTTAAAAAAGTAGAGTCACCTTCTGTCTCGCTCGCACTAGTCAAATAACGTACTCTTCGTCTCAATCGAACTTGTATTAAATCCGGCTTCATTAAAAAAAAAAAGTTTTTTCTCAATTAAGAAGTAGCAATTAGTAAGTGGCATACCATTTCGGAATCCAGACTAAATGCGCCATCTTTTAAAGTAACTTGCCAAAATAGTGTAGTACATTTTTTTTACACTACGCGCGGTTAACGTTGGGTGATGTAATAATTTTGAATTCAATGTTGGGCAAAAATCCAACATTTTATTTAAAACTGAGGTAGTTATGTTTCAACTTTTTACTGTAATTTACAGAAGGGTTATTCATGGTAACGTCACAGAAAACAAACTGACGAAAAGTTAATATTTGTAGTCACAGGACTTGAAAGATCATCACAAGGTGTCACTTTTTG
Organism: Cynegetis impunctata; assembly: GCA_030704885.1. NCBI lineage: Eukaryota > Metazoa > Arthropoda > Insecta > Coleoptera > Coccinellidae > Cynegetis > Cynegetis impunctata. The sequence goes on along the minus strand of JARQZK010001460.1, from coordinate 879,883 downwards.
AGATTTATATTTGAATCCATAAAATTTGAAAAGTACATGACCAATATTTTTTTAAATATGGTCATATGGTCTATAAAAAAGTTTCAAAATGTTCCACAGAATACAAAAATATTAAAATATACATGGTGTGCCATTTGAAATAACATAGTGAGCATAAGTTACTCGTAGATCTGGCAACGTTGCAATGATGATAATAGTGTAGATCAAAACCTCTTATACGTGTAGCCCTAATTTCAAGTCGTTAACTTTTTTCGTTCTCAAGATACTTATAATAGGCCATCGAATTTGGGGAACCCTGTATATATATATATATATATATATATATATATATATATATATATATATATATATATATATATATATATATATATATATATATATATATATATATATATATATATATATATATATATATATATATATATATATATATATATATATATATAGAAACTAAAATATTTTCGGTAATGCGGTGTTGCCACTTCTATAAGAAAGTAGTAGCAACTTTGATTTTTCAAATAGAACCACCTGTATATTGTATTATTTTTAGAATCTCCAACAACTTCCTAACAACTTTCCATAATATTTTCCTATACCTATCTGTTACGGTTTTCAAAATAAAAATTATTTTCGTTTTTTTTCGTCGGAAACCAAGACCTCTAAAAACTCTGATATCTTCGAGCTAAGAAATACAATTATATCGCAATTTTGGATTAAGTTTGTTAATACCTAGAGGCTTCCTACACTTTAGCCTACTGTTCGTTATTTCAATACAGGGTGGTCAAAAAATACAGTTATTTCGTTAGCTTGGAAAAGTGACTATAAGTTGGTTATTTCAAATAAAATACCCTGTATATTATTGAAAATTCGGAAAGCTGCTAGAATTTCCTTTTTATCTATGTATATCATACCTTTACCTAACTAGTCAAGTTTCGGACTTATGAGCACTTATTTGTGAAAATGTTCCTTGAACATGGTATCTCCTTGGTATTTGCTAAGCATGTCATGATTACCTACTATTTGACAGTAATGTTGTGACAATCTACTAATAATATCGAAACTTTCATTACTTCAGAAGTTGGAAATACCTTCAGAAACGATGGAAAAAATTCATTCAAATGAAGTTCTTATGAATTTGTTTATTATTTTTGTACATTGTGATAAAATTATCAACAGGACATAGAAAGTTCAATGAAATGTTTCCGAATCTACCGCCAATGAACTTCAAGAAATTTATACGAATGAAAAAACGAAAAATGACAATTTTTTCTTCTCTTGAAAATTTTGACTCATCAGTCCAAACCATTTTATTAAAAAAAATGGATCTTTTTGAATGCATACCAGTATCATTTCACAAAATTCAACTCTTTGTTGAGGGTATTGAGGCTTCATTGCTTTAATTTTGGTGAATTTGTAATCATGCATGTTATGTCTTTGCAAGATTCTTTGAACAGATGAATATTTTAAGCCAAAATCTTCTTCAGCACTTCTTATCGATGACTCCGGAAATGCGAGAAAATATGATAGGACATTAATTTGGTTGTCTTCGGAAGTTACGGGCCGATGTACGTTTCTTAGTGCTTTTAAAGTTGATCCAAACATTTTGAAATTGTTCTGAATTCGTATAAATTTTTTGAGGTTCATTGGCTATAGATTCGAATACATTTCATTGAACTTTCTACATGTCCTACTTATCACACTATCCAAAAATAATAAACAAATTCATAAGAACTTCATTTCAATAAATTTTTTCCATCGTTTCTGAAGGTATTTCCAACTTCTAAAGTGATGAAAGTTTCGATATTATTAGTAGATTGTCACAACGTTACTGTCAAATAGTAGGTAATCATGACATGCTTAGCAAATACCAAGGGGATACCATGTTCAAGGAACATTTTCACAAATAAGTGCTCATAAGTCCGAAACTTGACTAGTTAGGTATAGGTATGAAGGTATGATATACATAGATAAAAAGGAAATTCTAGCAGCTTTCCGAATTTGTAATAATATACGAAATATCTGTATTTTTTGACCACCCTGTATTGAAATAACGGAGATTAGGCGGAAGTACAGAAAGTCCTTAGGTATTAACAAACTTAATCCGAAATTTCGATATCATTGTATTTCTTAGCTCAAAGTTATCAGAGTTTTTAGAGGTCTTGATTTCCGACGAAAAAAAACGAAAATAATTTTTATTTCGAAAACGGTAAAAAGTTCGTGTGACTTGTGGTGGTATATATAGGTATAGGGAAATATTAGGGAAAGTTGTTAGGAAATTGTTGGAGATTCTAAAAATAATATAATATACAGGTAATTCTATTTGAAAAATCAAAGTTGCTACTACTTTCTTATAGAAGTGGCAACACCGAATTTTCGAAAATATTTTAGTTGGGTAGAGAATGTCCGATTATGCCCTCCATTGAATCTTCAAAGGGATCCGTTGTATGGTTCACCAGAAACGTCTAAAGTGCCATCCACCGTGAATCACCCTGTATATATATATATATATATATATATATATATATATATATATATATATATATATATATATATATATATATATATATATATATATATATATATATATATATATATATATATATATATATATATATATATATATATATATATATATATATATATATATATATATATATATACCTTCAAATATCAGTCCATATTTTGATATTAAATCTCCCAATATTGTAACATTCATTCTGTTCGTACGGTTTCACTCATCTATTCCTCGATCAAATGTGGTTTTCTTTCTGTTCACAGAAAGTTATTTTATTTAACCCTCGCACCTTAATCAGACACATCCGGCAACACATAAATAATTTTGTTCGGGATTTCGCCCGACATCTGTGTCCACATGGGAAAGACGCGCACAGCAATCAATCTTTTCACGCTTTTCAGCGCCTAACGAATTTTTCATCGTTCCCAGGGACCAGAAAGTTTGATCGATGTGAGTCTCCATTTCCAACTGGAAAACTTCTGGATGAATTTGAGGTTATCGACGATGAACTACATGATGAGCGAATAGGTAGATGATCGTTCGTTGAACCCTAATAAAGAACGATAGCGTGAATCAGAAGTAGTTGAGTCTAGAGTTCTCAGGAAGTACGCAGGATCGCATTCTACAAGATACTATTCAAATTCAACCAATATTTAATTGATGGGTTGATGATGTGTTAGTTGGAGTAATAACAAAAACCAATTGAAAAATTCCCGTTTTCTTTACTTAGATACATAGATATATACAGGGTGTTCCTCAATAACGTCAGAATATTTGAAAGGGTTATTCTTTAAGACATTTTGAAAACAAAAATTCCTATGAATTTTGGTCCGCAAATGCTTCCTCAACGAAATAAAGGGTGTTTTTTTTAAATATCTTCGAGACTATCAAAATGAACTTCAGAACATTGTTATAGCTCCTTCAATTCTATAAACTACTGCTGGAAGTTTTTCTAAAACTGATAAGGAACGGAGAATAGGGGAGTACAGTGGGTTTCATTTAACCATAATTTTGAATGACGTCATTATCGGTAATTAAAATTGGGATAAATAATAAATTTAGAATTTTTTGAATCAATTTTGTATTTCGCTTCAATTCGATATTGTTAGGCGTTTTCGAGATAATTGAGCATAATTTCCTCAAAAAATGTTTTTAGAAAATATATTTAAGAATTAAAAATGTGGTTGCCTTGACTACTCGCAATAGCAATGCCGAACTTATGTCGAAATTAGATTCAGTATTTTGAGTTACAATAAAATTGTTCGCTTTGTTCTATTTCGTAAAAAAAAGACGCTAGAGAATATCAAATTGAAGAGACAAAATTCATTCAATAGACTTCAAATTCATTGCTCATCTCTTTTCTATTTATCAATGCCCTCCCTCGAAAATATAGGTTAATGAAACTCACGGTACCACTATATTCCCCGCCCCTGAACAGGTTTGAAAAAAAATTGCAACACAAGTGTATGGAGCTTGGAAAGCTATAACAATGTTCCAAAGTTCATTTTGATAGCTTTCGAAGATGTTTAAAAAAATGGTATTTTTTTTCAAACTTCAGCATCCTTTATTTCGGTAACTAATTGATTGTTTCGACAAACACGATGGTTTCTTCAGATGTATATTACATACCAACTTTTACAACAAGAATATTGAAAGATGAAGTAAGGATATATACAATAAGAATTGGGAAAAACCTAAACGTATTCTCTTAGCAGGTAGATAGTACAAACTGTTAATGGCATGGGAAAACACAACAGGTACAAATATTCAATATTACATCTAGAAAATATTTGATAACGGTGAATTATTTATATCTAATTGGTCATTTATCAAATTATTGAATTGTTTCATACTATTGATTCCAAGAGCTTCTAATAAATTTAGTTCATATCCTTTCTTTTTTATATGTTGTAACCTACCTCCCTTTTGAAAAAGAGATATTTATGCCCTGGCTAGCAGGGAGATTGGTTAACATTTAAAGATTCTGGTTTGTTTTCAATAATAATAACTATTAAGTAAAATGATGTTATTTAATGCTTTCTTATTACATCAATTGAGACTTATCTTTTTGTTATTTCTTTATTTAATGTTCTGTCGCCTTTGTAGATGTTTTCCTAGGTGGATTGTATTTTTCTTGTGTGACTTCTGCCCTATCGTTGTTCCCAGTTCTTGGTAGCTCCAGGTAAGGTTTTTAAACTCCAGACAAGGTAAATTCTTAGCTCCGGATAACGTGGATTTTCATCTCCTAACAACGTGATTTTCAACTCCAGACCAAGTGGATTTCGGCTCTAACTAAGTGGCTAAAATAATTCGGGGCAAATCAACATACAATCTCACTCTAAATAGGCTCCAAGAATATCTGTAGGGTATCGATGGCCAATTCAAATTAACATTTAGATTTGTCTCAAGCAAAAATGCTAAGAAAGACAGCACACGTTCCAACATTAAACTGAACATAAGATATGAAATCGTGAAGTTTGCCATCACTAACCTACAAAAATCTTGTGTTAAATTGAGAGAATTAAACAAGTGAATGAATTAGCAATATTTTAAATTAAGAAATGTGAGATGATTATTTCGATATTGAAGGATAAATAATTTAATATAGATAAATGAAAAAAATATGAAATGGCGGAAAAATGAAATAAGCAATCAATTCAGATTTTCAAGATAATGCATAAATACGAAATAGATATAATTCTTCCCATAACTTACCGTCTTGTCAGACGCCACACATACTTAAAAAATTTTAATAAAATTTAACAGACTTTCCACTTATATTGAATATAACTCTAATAATTAACGATGTTATTCATTCGATGGCCAATGGCTAAAAGAAAGAACGATTGTTCATCCGGCACTACTTAGATACTTTCGTTCCGCGCAACTCATTAATCATAGAGCAAAGGAAAGTGAGGCATGAAACCACGGTACCTAAATGAACAATTGAGTACAAAATGCAGTGGCTACAGTCACTCGGTTAATTGACCCGTTACAATGTAATATTTCAAATTCACTATTAAAAATATGATTATGTTCCAGGAGATGTAATGCATAACTGAAATCTACTTTTTCTTTGTCGTAACTTCTTTTATGTTCTGATATTCTAACTCCACTGCCAGCCAGTTTAGCCAATATATACTTTAGGACATGAACCTCAACTGAGCTTATAGATCCCTGACTAATTAAGTGGTGTAGTTTCAATTGAATTTTTATCTATAGTTTTGCTCTGCTTTATGAGCAAATCCAAATACCAAATGTTTGCTCATTTGACCTGATAGGGACTGAGTATGCAAAAATCTAAATAAATAAATAAATGTATATATATATATATATATATATATATAAATATATATATATATATATATATATATATATATATATATATATATATATATATATATATATATATATATATATATATATATATATATATATATATATATATATATATATATATATATATATATATATATATATATATATATATATATATATATATATATATATATATATATATATATATATATATATATATATATATATATATATATATATATATATATATTTAAGAGGAGGGTAGTCGCTGACTAGTTTAGAAAGGAATCTTTGATGGAGTAAATGTTATCTGAATCATAAGCATTAGACATTGCACCATTGAAAAACATTACTTTTTCACCTTGATAAAATTTCTCTTTGAAAATAACTATTTTTCATTTAATGGAAAATATTTCAGACAAACTTTTGGAACTCCAATGGGATCTTCACTCTCACCTATTCTTGCTGTTTATGTTATGGATGAATTGCTAGACACAGTGATTCCATTACTCTCTTTTAACTTATTTTTCATCAAAAAATATGTGGATGATATAATATTAGCTTTACCTAATAGTGGTATAACAGAAATTTTAGATACTTTCAATAGTTACGACCCATTCATTCAATTCACAATCGAAACAGAAGACTCAGATCTTTCAGTACCTTTTCTTGATACAAAACTTATACGATCGGTTGATAACATAATATTGATTGATTGGTATACAAAAGCATGCAGTTCAGGAAGGTATTTGAATTTCTTTTCTTATCACAAATTTTCGATGAAAGTGAATTTGTTAAAACAAATGAAGAACAGAGTACTCAAAATTTCTGATATATCTTTTCATAACAAAAATTTGAATAAAATTCAAGAACTTTTCATACAAAATTCCTACCCACCATCTTTAGTCAAGAAAATTTTATTTCGCACATCCTTATCAGAAAATGACATTATAGGACAAAATAACAATTCTCATAATGAACTTGTTACAGATATGAGTCAAGTTTCAATTTTTTATGCCTCATTACCTTATATAAAAGAAATAACACCTAAACTGACCAGAATTTTTCAATCTTTTGAAAACATCAAAATTGCAAATAGAACAGTTATTTCAATGAGAAAAATATATTCGAAAGTAAAAGACAAAATTCCTATTTCATCACTCACAAATGTTGTTTATAATATCCCTTGTCATGATTGTGATAAGAATTATATTGGCCAAACAAAAAGAATATTAAAAGACAGAATCACTTCTCATAAGAGTGATAGTAGATTACACCCTGAGAGATGTGTTTTAGCTAAACATGTCAATGATTGTGACCACCATATGAACTACCTTTCAACAACTGTTCTTGCAAGAGAATCACATCTTTCAAAAGGATCTTTTTTAGAAATGGCCTTTATTTATCAAGACAAGAATTCCATCAATAAAAAAACAGATATAAGCCATTTGAGTGAAATTTATCCTTTTCTACTTTCACTTGATATAAAATAACACTAAATTAAATTAATTTAACGTAACGAAATAATGTCAAACTTCAATTTGAAAATAAAAAAATGAGTGACACCGATTTGTCATTTCGTTCAGAAATTTAATTATAACTTCAAAAATGTATATGATTAACGAATAGCATAATTTTAATGTTTCTTATATCGTATTATCAACACATATGTAATCATCCTCACGATAGATTCTCCCTGATGATGGAATAAACAATTCCGAAAGCTTGGAAAAACTTCAAAGAGTTTCATTTTACATTGCTGCAGTCCCTACAAATAGTTTTCCTATATATATATATATATATATATATATATATATATATATATATATATATATATATATATATATATATATATATATATATATATATATATATATATATATATATATATATATATATATATATATATATATATATACCTCCTAGCGGAGCTGGTTATACGAGTTCACGAATTATCGAAATACTTCCATATACCTTGGACGGTAAATATTAGAAACATTAAGTTGTTTATCACAATCAACGGAAGTGATAGACAGACTGTTTCGCCCTTATTTGGGGCTCATCAGTATCATCCATCAATCGAAAGTGATAAACAACCAAATATTTCAAACGTTCTTATATTTTCCTTCTAGTAACTAGATACTTTTCGATGGATGGATGATACTGATGAGCCCCAAATAAGGGCGCAACAGTCTGTCTATAATTTCCGTTGATTGTGATAAACAACTTAATGTTTCTAACATTTACCGTCCAAGGTATATGGAAGTATTTCGATCTTTCGTGAACTCGCTCCGCTAGGAGGTTTGTTTGATTAGTTTCAAATAAATGTCCTTGTTCACTTCATTTTATTGCCACGAACGTGGCAAGAATTCTGTTATATATATATATATATATATATATATATATATATATATATATATATATATATATATATATATATGTATATATATATATATATATATATATTATATATATATATATATATATATATATATATATATATATATATATATGTATATATATATATATACATATACATATATATATATATATATATATATATATATATTTCGATATCAGAAAAATCAAATAAATCGTTATCCAGAGTTTAAAATCTTCTTCCACACCTCACTCTAGTGAGATGCAATATACAGTGCAATAGTTATTCCCGAGAATTTTGCCTATTTTATTTCAAGGTATTTGTTGTGTATAACAGGTGGAGTACTGTTTTTATATAATAATAATAATAATAATATATATTCATCCTTTCAGACATTACACAAATGTATAGGACACGTCACATACTAAATATACATATTAACCTAACAAGTAACAAATTAACTAACTAGGAGGAAGACTAACAGAATTCCACGGAAAAATATTCTTTTAAGTTGTAAAAGCAGTGTTTAAATAGAATCTTCTTAATTTCCTTCTTGAAACATAATAAATCTAAAGACCTAATCCCTTGGGGGAGACGATTGTAAAGTTTTATTCCTACATAACTAGGGGATAACTCAAACTTGGAGGAAGCATGCGTGGGAATACATAATGTGTCCTTATTCCCCGTATTATACTCGTGAAAACTAGTAAGTTTATTCAGATTCAATAACCTATGCCGAAGAAACAAGAGACAATGTAAAATATAGATACACGGCAATGGTAGAACTTTCTGCTGAATAAATGTCGGTCGGCAGGACTCCTGGGGTTTCAAATTATAAATGAGGCGTATAATCCTCTTCTGTGTGAGAAAAACTCTTCCACTTCCAGTCGAGCATTTAAATAACATAAAAACAACATTGTAACTCAGATGACTGTGAACGAGTGCATAATACACAGTGTGTAGGCTCTCCATTGGCAACGAGTGTTTAAGACGACTAAGCGCGTAGAATGATTTGTTTAACTTTTTACTAAGTTGATCCACGTGACAGTGCCATCTCAAATACTCGTCGACATGTACACCCAAAAATCTAACACTATCTGCGGATCGTAATTCATGTTTCTGAAAATCGATAACCAACGCTTCGATCAGGTTCATTTCACGCAGTTGAAACTGTATAAATTCTGTTTTATCTAAGTTTAACATTAGAGAATTCTTGTAACACAAAACCGAGAATTCCCGGATGAGTCTCTCGCATTTTAACTTGAGTTCACCAGTGGTCTGAGCCGACATCGCCAAGGATGTGTCATCAGCAAACAAGGTGATAGAGTCAGCATTGATGTACTCGGGTACATCGTTTACAAATAACAAAAAAAATCAGAATATTTATTGGTACATTGATATTATTTTACGATGAATTGTTAGTATTTATTTGATGTTAACGATTACTATAATTGAATCTATAAGTCAGCATTTTGCAACACGGTGGCTTTGTCAGATAAAATTTTGATATCACACTTTATAAATATTTCAGTAAGGAAAATGTTATGAATAAAAAATTAAATATTAGAGTAGTATAAAACTTATTTATTTATATATATATATATATATATATATATATATATATATATATATATATATATATATATATATATATATATATATATATATATATATATATATATATATATATATATATATATATATATATATATATATAAATATATATATATATATATATATATATATATATATATATATATATATATATATATATATATATAGAAATTACTTAAGATATTGAATATATTCTAGTCAACTTTATAATTCAATAATTTCACTTCTAAGATTCTCCAGAAGTTTAATTTCAATATTTCACTCTCTCAATGTCCAGTCCCATATTGTTATAGAATTTGACACAAATAAAAATCATCATTCTGGGGAAATTATTTCACATATCAATGTTTTACCGTCAAACAGTTCTTCTACATTAATATTTGATAGATGTACATAACTTTTAATTGTTTAATATATGTCCTTCAAATTGACAAAGCACGAGCAGGAAATATATTCCTTATGCTAAGAATGCGTGTCCAGATAAATCCCAACAGAACACCTTTCGGCATAAACCCAAGTCTTCAAACATTTATATTCGCCAAGATGGAAATGTTCACGTTTTACCTTTTCTTGAACTGAGTTCAGGACCCCTTATACCTGGGGACGCAGACTGGATAGAGAATCCGACATTTTTCACAAAATATACTTCGAAAAACACGTAGAGACAATTTGTTAGAATGCGTATGTCTTCGTTCGGGGAGCATTTCTATTTACCTTTCTACGGAGGTTTTGTTTGACGAAATATCCCTAGAAAGCAGAGACATATTTATCTTCTCTCAAATATATATGAAATCTCATCAAATTTATGTCTTATTTCCAGTCTTGTGTGCCAGGGTTTCAAAATGCCAAGTTTATTTTATTTGTGGGCAATAGCATAAGTATATGGAGCTTATAATTTCCTTTATGTTTTTGGTAAAACATCATATAAATAATAATATATATTGTCATCTATACGTTTAATAGTCTTAATGTAGAAATGGAAGGCTTGGTTTGTTTAGCACATGGAGATCTTCAAGGAATAAATTTGATTGACTTCTTTTGGTTCAAAATGTTGATAATCTAAAGATATACTTGAAAATTATTTATTACAAGTTCTCAAAATAACATACTGAGAAATTTTCTGAAGATGAAAGAAATCAGTTAAATCTTAATATGTATTCCAACCATCAGTTTTCACTATAAATGAGAGCTTTCAAATTCAAACTATAGTATTTCCATTCTATGAATGTAACTTTCCAATCAGATTATAACTTTATAATATAAATTGAAAATACTGCTTAGTTTCGATATACTTTTTTATTTCATTTGCAATGAAAGGATGTTGGTTGAAAATAAGAAACGTTAACTATGCTAGAAAATCTTTTCTCAAAAATCAATAACCTGTTATTAAAACTAAGAGAAAAATAAATGAAAAAACAACACAAACAGAAATAATTATTATTATATTTATATATATATATATATATATATATATATATATATATATATATATATATATAAATATAATATATATATATATATATATATATATATAATATATATATTATATATATATATATATATATATATATATATATATATATATATATATATATATATATATATACTGATTTGTCTCTTATTTACAATAGAAGGCTACTGATTGAAAATGGAGAAAACTTAAATATGCTATCAAATCTTTCCTTGAACATCAGAATAGGAAGAACAGAGAGGAGAAAAACAGCAAAGATTGAAAAACAATTTGATATATGTATATATATAATATAATATATATATATATATATATATATATATATATATATAATATATATATATACATATATATATATATATATATATATATATATATATATATATATATATATATATATATATAGCATATTAGAAACAGTTTAACAAAAAGATTTTACTTTTCAGTTCAAGTTGAAAATTGAATTCAATGTGACAAAATGGCACAGGTTGAATAATCCAACAAGAATTTTCTACTCTATTCTGTGATGAATATATCTGATGGAGATTTCCGAATTGAGATTTCGGATATTATATCGAATAATTTATGAACCGATCTGCAGTGAAAATGATCGTGTTTTCCATTACCACGCTTTGCAAAAGTTGCTTCCAAAGTTGATCAGATCCGAGCTGATCCCGAATAAATATTGGCATTATGTGCACAATTCAACCCTGTAATCGACATAAATGCCCAATGCTTCTTGAGGCCATGTCCGCATTAAAACCCAATGGGGATTATTCATGAGCGAGACGAGCCAACCGAACTTCTGGATCTGCATTCCGTTCTTTATTTACAATTTCAAACTGGGAAAAGTTTTCGTTCCCAGTGTCCACTCGATACGAGCTGACATGATTCAAACATTTAACGATTCCCAATTCGATGTTTGCGCTCGAACTTCGTGTGGCATTCAATATGAGGATGTGCATCAACATTCAGTGCCGAAGAAGAAAGACATCACTTTATCCAAGTGTAATTTCGAGAGTATCAGTCGATAGGTTTGCTCAATGTGGCGGACGTCGACAAAGGGCTGGAAAAGTTCTACTTTGAAGTAGTGGCGATTAGTTCTTTTGTTTATAGTGATTGGAATTCGAACCACTGCTCAATATTGAGGGGAAACTTCCACAGTTTAGTTATAAATACTGAGAGAAATATCTTGAAATCTATTGAATTGAATTTACTTGGTGAAGGTTCATATTCATAACTTTATAAAGAAATGAAAAACTAACTTTTCACAGGTTGAAATAAAAATCTATTGAGCAAACGCGTTTCGGTATAACATTGACTTCATCTCGTACTAAACTATGGTTTTACAAAACAATTTATTTATACGAAAATTGAATATAACAGAGGGTTTCTACAGGGAAATCCCTGAAGCCCTTTGTTATCAGAAATATTTATGGATAATTTAGAGACAACTATTATGAACCACTTCAGCAGTAAATACTTTCTTTTTTGGTACAGATACGTTGATGACGTCATTATTTCCTATACTGGTACAGATAGACAATTGGATAATTTCATTACTTATATTAATTCCATACACCCCCGTATTGAATTTCTTCTAGAAACTGAAATGAATAATTGTATTAGTTACTTAGATTTAACTTTTACCAGAAAAAGCAACAAACACGAATTTTCAATTTTTCTTAAACCATCTCATACAGATATTACAATTCATAACAAATCACTTCAACCAATTTCACATAAATTAGCCGCTTATCATAGTATGATTCATAGGCTTTTCGAAATTCCGTTGTCCGAAGCTAATTTTCGAAAGGAATTACATATAAGTAAACAAATGGATGTAAATAATGGCTATTCACCCAATATGATTGACAGCCTCATTCAGAGGAAAAACTACAAAATGGAAATTTCAGAAGTTTACCCACTTATATCCGTGAAAAGTAGATCATTTAACTGTTCAACATACTTGGGCAAACCTTCCGAAAACCTGAAATTATCTTTTCATAAACAAAATTTCAAAATTGCATATAATTCCAACAATTGCATTGGAAAATTGATTAAAAACAACAAATCAAAAATTCATAGAGATGAACGTACTGGTGTTTATAGACTCGACTGTAACGATTGTGAAAAATTCTATATAGGACGTACCTACAATTAGAAATTTCAAATCTCTAATACACGAACACCAACGTTGCTATATTAAGCAGAAAACTGACTCTTATTATGCGTGCCACCTTATTCAAGAGAATATAATATATTATAAAATATTACAGTTAGAAAATAGTCTCAACAAAACCAACTGTTGGGAATCCCTATTCATTAACAAATATAAAAATTCCGGAAACCTAGTTAACGACCAGATTGAACTAAACCCTTCTCTTCTTCTTAATCTGTTCAATTTACCTACTAATAACGCTGAATGATTTGCTTCCTGTTGCTTATTGTTATTAAGTTTCCCTAGAAATCCCTCTGTTATATTCAATTTTCGTATAAATATATTGTTTTGTAATACTAAAGTTTAGTACGAGAAGAAGTCAATGTTATGACGAAAGGCGTTTACTTATTAAATTTCATTTAAACCTGTGAAAGTAGTAGTAGTTTTTTGTTTCTTTATGAAGTTATATATATATATTTATATATATATATATATATATATATATATATATATTTATATATATTTATATATATATATATATATATATATATATATATATATATATATATATATATATATATATATATATATATATATATATATATATAAAAATATATATATATATATATAATATATATATATATATAGCGTTTGCTCAATAGATTTTTATTTCAACCTGTGAAAAGTTAGTTTTTTTATTTCTTTATAAAGTTATGAAATCTATTCATGAAAAATATTTAGGTTGACTATAGTCAATATTACATAAAGTGAACTAGGAAAATTCTTCCATAATTTGAAAATTATCGAACAACACACATGTCAATGTTGCAGAGTAGATATCATCAGATCAGAAAGAATTTGTTCTGCATCTAAACAATGATTTGTTAGTTTCCAATATCTTTATCGGAGGGTGCTATGGGTTGTAATCCATATTGTAGTTCGACCTCGATTTGTATTGGGGAATAATTAGAAATACAAATGAGAAACCATTTACTTTTTTTTAACGCTATTTTTGTTTAAAAATAGTGATAAAAAAACAATTGTTTCTCATTTATATTTAAAAATGTATCATCTAAAAGTAACGGAATAATCCATCCAATATTTAATTAGAAATACGTTGACCACCTCCGAGTCAAATAAGCTGCACTGAAGACTATTTAACCTATATATTAAACGCTTTACTGAAATAGATATTCAAGGTAAAGTAATATCATATGCAGATGACACCGTACTTGTCTTTAGTGGTATAGATTGGGAAGCCGTGAAGATACGAGCCGTTAAAGGAATTAAACACGTCAAAAATTGGTTAGATGCCTTTAAACTATCACTAAATGTTAAAAAAACAAATTATATTGCATTTTCCAAAACATCTGCTGATCGTCCCCAATTTAAAAAATTAATATATGATAACCTAAACTCCGAAATACAAGAAACTAAAACCTCTAAATATTTAGGTATTATCATCGATCAAAATTCAAAATGGGACTCCCACATAACCTACGTAACAAAAAAACTTAGATACTTAGTTTACAAGTTCTATCTTATGAAACAATTTCTTAGCTTAGACCTCTTAATAACACTGTACTTCAGCTTAGTGAAATCTATATTACGTTATGGAATCCTGGTATGGGGAGGCTTATATGAAGTGGCTCTGAGGCCATTAATTGTTATTCAGAATAGAATTTTGATAATTATTTTCAAGAAAAGTCGAAGGTACTCTACTCTGCTATTATATAATGAAAAAATTCAAAATATTAGATGCATATACATTCATACCATATGTTGTTATATACACAAACACGAACATTCAAAAAATTATATTAATGATTGTCATATCACTAGAAATGTATCTAACAAATGTATTGAAGTTCCAAAACCAAATAGTGAATTCTTCAAAATTTGCTCTAACTACCTGGGCCCAAAATGTTACAATAACTTACCGATTGAGGTAAAAATGCTGCATAAACCTCACAAATTCAATAAAACTGCCTCAATGTATATTTATCAAAATTCTAGAAATTTCTACTGATATTTTCTGGAATAATATATGTTATATTATGGTAATTGTATATTTTTCTCACATTAGTTCCCAAGTTTAACGCTTAAGTTTTTCCAGTGTATTGTATGTAATTCTATCTCTCTTTAGACTTATTGCTTATAACTATCTCCTTTTAGACCTCTAAGACCTATTCAAATGGCACATACAGGTTTCCCTAACCTAGGTACCAAATAAAAGCCATTGAATTTTTATCAAGTGTCTATGAATCTAGCATTCTTTTATGTTTTTATTTTTTCTTTGTGATTCAAATTCTATCTAATAGTAATAGTAATGTATAACTTGTATATGAATACATGTAAATAATGAAATGTAAACATTGTAAACAATGTAATCAATTAAACAATTAAACAATTTAACAATGAAGGGGTCTAATAAGATACAAACAGCAGTTTTCAGATTTGAGTGGGGGTTATTTGACTTCATAGATATTTGTCTTTCTTTGGTAATAACAAGCCATTTGAGTCCACTTTATTGAACAGTTACCTTTTAGTCAGTAAATTAATTTGGCGTTTATGAATTTCAGAAAAATTAATTAATTAATAATTAATTCCAGGAACAGCGCTCTATATCCAAATATTGGTCGAAACGTTGAATTCATATGGGAGATTGTTGATGTGACCTCCTTCTAAATTCGTTGTCCGCCCGTTGTCACAAGCGAATGACGTATGAGCGTGGATTTCATTCGAAAAAGTGCTTGCAGCGTATTTCTAATCCATGACAACCAGACTCAGTATAAATTGTTTCATGTTTCTGATTGTAGTGAAATTATCACGGAAATTTTCACCCCATAAAAATTATTACTTGATGTCGAAATGGCAACAGCGCTTTTGAAAGATTTTTGGGATATATTTGCTGTTAAGAATTTAAAAGTATGCATTATTAGCACCATCGAATTATTGTTATTATAATATCGTAAAAGACTTGAATATTTCAGAAATTTCAATTTTACTACTGCTCTTAGTTTCTGAAAAATTGTGCATTCAACAACCTGAGATTTTATGAATTATTCAAAGGTTCATGTATATAAAATTTGAAAAAATTATGGAATAGATTTGAAAAACATTTTGAAGAAGTTCAGAATATTCTCTCTTGTGAAAATTTATTTCGAGACGCCACTGTTGGGCTATATCTGTGTTCAGCTCATAGGAACCAATAAAATCTAATAGCAATGAAATCATAAAGTTTACTTGCCGTTATGTTTATACTGTCCCCTGGAATGTTTTTCTTTATACGTGCCATCATGTGATAAATTGATGTCATTTATTTGTACCGCTGAAAACAAGCTAGATGCTATCTACGAAATAATATACAGTTCGATATAAACATGCTTTTTCGATCATCTCACCATTGGTTGCCATTACTCAAATTTTTTGCGATTTTTGACTGTATTGACACATTTCAGAGATTTCTAGCTACATTCGAGTTTTTGTCGGCAATAACTCAAATATGAAGCAGACATTCATTCTCAGATATTATTTGTCTGTCAATTTAAATCGTACAAAATACATCAAAAGCAATGAAATAAGTAGGTTGACCATTGCAATGAAGTAAATTAACAAAACTACGATAAAATACGAGAGGCGTCCTGTGCCACTAGTTTAGTACAAAGATTCTTTCTTTTTATATTATGTTTCAAATACTAAGCATAATAAAATGAATGAATAAAGTTTGGGAGTAATTGGATAGAGAAACGTCTTATAAAAATTGAAAAAACTTGCCCCCTAATGGTCCAAAAATTGCGCCTTCTTTCGTGCGAACAAGATTTATTTCCGTCTCTGGGGGTCAATCCCCCACCAACTCACAAACTTTCAATCCTATTGCTTCAAAATTAGGCCTTTATCATGTAAACAAGATTTACTTCGTCCCCCAAGGTGTCAACCCCCAACCAATTCGAACCAAAACCAAACACTATCCATGATATCCTTCGCAAAATACCTACTCACGAATTTTCAACCCTATTGCTCCTAAATTGCGACCTTTATCGTTTAAATAAGATTTATCTCTACCCCCTGGGGGTCAACCCCTAAACCAATTCGAACCAAAAACAATCATATCCAAGATATCATACCAAACTACCTAGATACAAACTTTCAACTTTATTGATACAAAATTGCCCCTTCTGTCGTAGAAACAAGATTTATTTCTCCCTAAGGGGGTCAACTCCCCAGCCAATCTGATCCAAAATCAATCCTATCCAAGATATCATACGAAACTATCTATTTTCAAACTTTCAACCCTATTGTTTCAAAATTGCGCTCTTTATCGTGGAAAAAAGGTTTATTTCTCCACTAAGGGGGTCAACTCCACAACCAATTCGATCCAAAATCAATCCCATCCAAGATATCGTACGAAACTATCTATTAACAAAATTTCAACCCTGTAGTTCAAAATTTGCTCCCTTATCGCGCAAACAACGCTAAAATACATAAGCTTATACATACAAACATATAAACATATATATTTGCTGATCGCACCTATTTTAATGAGCAGGTTTTCAAAGTGAAAACCTGCTTATAAATGAAGGAAATATAATAAAAGTGTAGTTAATAAGTTTTTATAAAGTTATGCCAATAAATATCTTCTTATTAATTATTATAAAAATATGTGCTCAATCAGTAAATCGAATCTAAGTAATGATTGGTTTGTGGTTTCTGAAATAGGATACATATGTTTGCGATTTAATTTTAGTGTCGTGCTTATTCGAGTGAACAAAAGTTTTTGCATGAGTCCATATGTGCGGATTTTCGTACTCTTCGTACTTTTATAGCTAGGATTGTTCAATTCGTTATAATATGAAATTCGACTAGAGAATAGTTGGATTCTACTACTGATAAGGGTGTACATACAAAGAGATCTCCGAGGCAATAATTGGAATAATATTCAGTTATATCTGCCATTCCAGAAATGCTGGATTCGAACCTTTGGATCGAATGACCTGTCATTTGTTTCTTAGAAGCTTCCTCATGGCGTGAATAAGTATGTGCCTACATAGACATACTGACCATTGCGAATTGATTGCGAATTGTGGGACGGAGTTGCATCTTCTGAAAATATCCCTACCTCACCTACAGGTTTCCATAAAAACACTAATTCTTGTAAAATTGTACAAACAAGTATATCCCATAATTTGAAAAAAATCACCTCTATAGAGGTCTTTGCTTCTTAAATGAAAAATTTGTGGTTTTGTGCAAAGTAACCTGATTTTTCCTCATACTTTTTAGCAGGTTTTCACTTTAAAATGGGTGCGATTAGCAAAGTTGGACCTAGGACCAAGATAGTTTTTCGTTTCATGACTTTTTATGATGCTTGGCACCAAAAACTCAATTTCATATATATCTATATATATATATATATATATATATATATATATATATATATATATATATATATATATATATATATATATATATATTTATTTATTTATTCGAAGAGAGTTTCAAACATTGTTCTAGATTGTGAGTACCTTTTTAAAAGATTTGAAATTCTAAATAAAAATTTCATTAAAAACGGCTACTTCCATATAAACGGGCTATACCGATAATTTTGCTCTACTTATCTAATATTTTCCCGCGACTAATTTCTTTATTATTGTTTATTTACTCGTTTTGAGATCTCGCGGATGGCATTAATCGCCTCCGTGGCAGAGTATGACCAAATCTCCCAAACCGGAGAGTTCAAACAAAAGTCCACAAAGGTGTGATTGTCTTCCGTAGCAGAGGTTTTTATTCGTTGTACTATTTTCATCTCCAAATTTTCAATCCAATGCTTTGCTACGCCGTTCTGATGAGGACCAAAGAGTCCGAAACAGGCGTCAACGGCTGCTTCCATATAAGCGTTCTATACGGATAATTCTGCTCTACTTTTTTAATATTTTCCTGCGACTAATTTCTTTGTTGTTAGATAAATAGTACCCTATTATTTTTATTTTCGAACATTACGTAGGTAAAGGTTTCTGTGGTTTCCCTTGCCATCTAATGATAACAATTTTGAATGTTGATATTAGACTGAATAGCACGTAATAAATAACAAAAGAACAACCACATTCGGAAAAAAATTTTAGCGAGACAAAGTAGTCTTTGTCTATTCAAATTTTTTCAAATCAATAAATGTCAAAGAAATTTCAATTTTTTCAAAAGTTTTTGAAAAACTACGAATGTCGTAGTGAAACGTCAACTTTTTAATAAAATCGAGTTTTTTAAGATTCAACCAGGCCTATTATTGCTAATAATTATCAAGAGATATATATATATATATATATATAATATATATATATATTATATATATATTTATATATATATATATATAATAATAATAATAATAATAAATAATAATAAATATCTTTATTTCAGAATATGCAATCATGCTACATAGAATGAAATAGTGTCACAAATATTTGGGACTTCCACAATTTCTTTCCCAATTTAATTCAATATCTCTATAAACATAACATCAAACTTACTGTTAAAGTACTCAGACAATGAGTATGGTTCCAAATCTATCAGCATTTTTTTAATTTTTCTTTTGTTATAAAACTAAAATTATTTATCATTTTTATAACTATTTGGTAATTTATTATAAATTCTAATACAATTTATATGACGGATGTTTTTTCACTTAAACTTAGTTTGTGTTTTGGATAGTGTATGTCAAAAGTTCTTGTTGGGTAATTATGTAATGTTGTGTTGCTTCAACATTATATTCTTGTTTTTAAAGAAAAATGTCAAGCAATCACACAAATAAATACCATAGACTGTTAAAATATTATTTCTCCTGAATATTCCTCTACATGATTCCAAAAATTTCAAACCCAAACATAATTCTTACAATTCTTTTCTGTATAACAAATATCTCACCGACTCTTACACTTATTCCCCAGAATATAATTCCATTATTTTAAAAGTGATTCAAAAATTTGCAAAATAAATTGTTTTTATACAAGATTGACTACAAATAATTACAGAGAGATCTTATTCCATACCCTACTTTACTCAATTTCATTGCCAGGTATTCTATATGGCATGACCATTTCAAAAAATTTGTCTATGTATACTCCCAAAAATTTAGTTTGATTCTTGCAATTTTACATGGTTATTATCTATCTCAATGAATTCTCTTCAATTTTCGATCTGTATGTGCCAAAAAATTATTGCAGATGTTTTATCTTCATTTAAAATGAGGCTTATTTTTTGCAAACCAGAATTTATTTCTTTGATAGAATCTCGCGCATTAACTTCTAGCTGTTTGAAGTCACCAGCACTGATAATTACATTTGCATCATCTGCAAAACCTGTTATGCAATTTGAATTTATTAGAGAACAAGTCATTAATAAAAATCAAAAATAGAATTGGTCCCAATACACTGCCTTGAGGTACCCCAAATTTTTGATTCTAATATTTCTGACTTGATTCTTTCCCTTCCTTTCAAAATACTAACTCTTTGTTTGCCTTTCTGTAAGATATGATTGAAACCACTTCCAGCCGTTCCCCGTATTGCCCCATGCACTCTAATTTGCTTAATAGCAATTCCCCAACTAAGCAATCATAGGCGCTTGACTGATCCAAAAACAAGCCTAAAGCCATTTCTTTCTTTCAAGTAACCCCACAATTTCCTCTGTGAAACTGATATATTGCAGATTGAGTTTGATTTTCCCTTTAGATAGCCATGTTGCGAATTACTTATAAGATTACATTCTCTAATGAAGCTCAATAATCTCGAGCACATAGCATGTTCAAAAACTTTAGAAAAGGAACTCAATAAACTGATCGGTCTATAGTTGTCTATAGATAGTGCATTCCTTTTTTTATAGATTGGTCTAATAAGTGACATTTTCAATTTCTTCGGAAAAACACCATACTTGAAGGAGTTATTTATAATGTTAGAAATAATATGTTTGATTTCGTTTGAGCAAATTTTAATCATTTTAATATATATATATATATATATATATATATATATATATATATATATATATGTTAACGGTATCCCTATACGTCCCCTTTATGCACCCCATCATTTGTCACGTCAGACGGACGAGTGGTTAGAAAGCGGACATTGCGCCTTACCAATGAAGCAGTAGAGAATTACTGCGCACGAGTGTGAAGTCTGGGAGTCGGTCGAGTATGCTTAAACGTATGAACAAGTTGTTAACGTATGGAGCAATAACGGAATTGGTCTAAATAGTTATTCTTATTTGTGTGTATCAACCAAAGTATTTAACATATATATATATATATATATATATATATATATATATATATATATAATATATATATATATATATATATATATATAAATATATATATATATATATATATATAATATAATAATAATATATATATATATATATATATATATATATATATATATATATATATATATATATATATATATATATATATGTTCATATGTATGTATGTGCTTATGTATTTTAGCGTTTATACGATAACGGGCGCAATTTTGAAGCAATAGGGTTGAGAGTTTGTAAATAGGTAGTTTCGTATGATATCTTGAATAGTATTGTTTTTGGTCCGAATTGGTTGAGGGGTTGACCCCCCTGGGGGGAAATAAATCTTGTATACACGACAGAAGGCGCGATTTTTTAGCAATAGTGTTGAAAGTTTTTATCTAGGTACTTTTGTATGATATCTTGAATGGGATTGGTTTTGTTTCCAATTGGTTGGGGGTTGACCCCCAACCAATTGGAAAATTGGGGAAAGAAAAAAATCTTGTTTACATGATAAAGGGCGTAATTTTGGAGCAATAAGATTGAAAGTTTGTGAGTAGGTAGTTTCGTATGATATATTGAATGGAATAGGTTTTAATGCGAGTTGGTTGGGGGGTTGACTCCTCAGGGAAATAAATCTCGTTTACACGATAGATGGCGCAATTTTGGTACCATAGGGTTGAAACTTTGTAGGTAGGTAGTTTCGTACGATATCTTGGATGTTATTTATTTCTATATGTATTGGTTGGAGGGTTGACCCCCCGGAGGAGGAAATAAATCTTGTTTACACGATAAAGGGCACAATTTTATAGAAATAGGGTTGAAAGTTCGTAAGTACGTACTTTCGTATGATACCTTGGATGTCATTGGATTTGGTACGAATTGGTTGGGGGGTTGATCGCCCGGAGAGGAAATGAATATTTCTTACACATTAGAGGGCGCAGTTTTTTTTTCATTTGGAAAAAAAATCATAATTTAATGAATGAATTTTTTAAACTGGGTACTTTATGAAAACCTGCTCTTTTAATGCAGCTCGCTGCGATAGTATTTTCAATTGTGTTATTATTTTATTCTATTAGTTTTTTCCAAAAGTTCGTGCCGATTTTTGGTAGAATATATAGGAATTATTGAAAGCATATTGAATGCTTATACTTTTCTATATTTCAATCATATTATAGGTTAACCTTCATTGTATATGCCTTCATTATTTTATTTCTCTACAATAATATCATTATCAAATTTCTAGAATAGCATAATGGCAAGATCGTTAAGCTCAATTTTTCCATTAATTCTAACATAAGAAAGCCATCAAAATAATTAAGAACTATTGTTCGCATAATGCCGACTAATTTCCCATTCATATCTGAAATGAAAATTATTCATTCATTATTTGACATCTAATAAATTTTTTAACATCCTCCTTTTGAAATTTTTATTAATTCATCAAATGTACATATCATAATTCTGCTAAGTGCCATCACAATGCTCAGTTTGAATAAAATTATGGAAGGATAAAACTATCATGGCAATAAATGCAGGAAGCTTTTATTGAGGAGTCCTTTTCTGTAATTTGATGCAAACAATTGAAATTTCTATTTTAATTTCAATAATAAATGACATTTATGAAACTATTGAATAAGTTCAATATAATTTTATAAATTTCCAAATTTTCTCTTTACTTTTTCGTTCTAGAAATGCAGGGCTTTATATCTTTCATAAATTCACATGATCTTCAAGAGAAGCTATTACTTTACAGCTATAGAGATAGTTACAACAGCCGTAAATGCAGAAAGTTTGGTGAAATCTAACTTCTAACTTTTCATTGCAAATGAGACCATTTTTCCTGAGAATTTTTGTGATTTACATACTCTCCAGGACGTCAGCCCAATTTGTTTTTTTGTATATATATATATATATATATATATATATATATATATATATATATATATATATATATATATAATATATATATATCTATATATATATATATATATATATATATATATATATATATAATATATATATTATATATATATTATAATATATATATATATATATATGAATATATTATATTATATATGTATATATATATATATATATAAATAATATATATATTATATATATATTTATATATATATATATTATATATATATGTATATTATATATTATATATTAATATATATATATATAATATATATATATAATATATATATTTATATATATTTTGATATATAAATATATTTATGTATATGTATATATATATATATATATATATATATATACATTTTTGAGGATGTTCAAGTGATTATATAACTCATGTGTAAATTAGCCAATGGAATCCATAAATTTTGCATGGTTACTGCGTATTAATAAGTGAATATACCCTCGACGACGTGATATAATCGTTATAGTCTTTCGCCTCGTATCAAAATATGAATGTTTTCATGATGACGATGTTTTGACGTTTGTCAAAAAAAATTAATATTTTTCATTTGAAAATAATCGTTATACTGACATCGTCACTCTACGTACTTTCTTAAAATTCGCAAAATACATCTCGTGACTCGGACTTATAATCGATTATTTTCGATGCTCTTATGATATTATAAGTGATTATATTGAAAATTTATGTTTTATTGTAGTTACCCTAAGGAAGAAACAAATATTAGTTTCGACAGCTAGGAAAATGAATGAAGAGTGACTTAACAAACATAAACTATCAGTCGAAATCCCATAACACATTAATACATTGAAAAAAAAAATTCAACTAGACGTAT
Organism: Cynegetis impunctata; assembly: GCA_030704885.1. NCBI lineage: Eukaryota > Metazoa > Arthropoda > Insecta > Coleoptera > Coccinellidae > Cynegetis > Cynegetis impunctata. The sequence goes on along the minus strand of JARQZK010001460.1, from coordinate 855,364 downwards.
GATCATTAAAATTTAAACGATTCACACAAATTTAACTTGACTAACAAAATAACTAAATGTATGGAAGAAATATGATCCGCGTTGAAGAAAAAAAGATGGTTTGACGAACCTTCTTAAATCGTACAAAATGTCGAAGGAGTGGGCCCAATTATGTTTTTAAACAAATCTAGGCATTCAATTGTAACCTTCTAATAATTTTCATATCAATTTGAGCATTTCAAGTAAGGATAATGAATCAATAATTTCGTATTGATATCTCTTGTATTGAAGAAATACTGTTAGATTACTTTCCGATGTCCCTGTAAAATGGCGAAGGTGCTGGAAAACTGATTATGTAATAACAAATTCGAAATTACATTTCAGTTCCATAAAGATGTTTTATGCGCTTGTAATTTCTAGATTTTCTGAGCTTATGCCAAAAGCCATGGAACGATTTGCAGAAATGTATCACAGTTTGCTCAAAAACCGCTCTACGCATTTTGGCATATTCTTTGGACATTAGAACAGACAAGTTTATAAATAGCAGATAATTTATTGAAACGAAGTGTCTTATCCCTCTTTACACTCTAGATATCTAACGAATAAAATCTATTCCAAAATATGTGTAACAGTAACAGTGACGTGCGCGTTATTCGAAGATACTGATGATGAAGTCAGGCAGGTATCTACCAGTGTTTGTAAACTGTAGTAACAGAGGTAATCTATATGAATATAAAGACGTAAATATAATATAAATGTATTATTATTAGTGACTCATGATTTATAATGCAAGTAGTATTTATGAATAATCGACGTATAATTATAATCAGGAATTAGAATGAATAATTGAGGGAAACAAATTTATTAAAGGTAGTGATATCGACATCAAATCTACTCATGAAAACTCAAACTCATAGATACAATATTTATTAAGATGAATTTGATTTAAGTCTACAACAAGATACATTTCCACTGTCGATACAGATTTTTTATTTGCGTTCTACTTTAGGTACAACACCACAATCATTACTTAGTTGATGGAAAGTAGGTTCGTAATTTGTTGATATCGTTGTGATAAATGAAAATTGACTGCCTTCAATACATAATATAAGACGGAACGAACTTCTTCCGAACAGGATGTCAAAGGACATCCATATATATATATATATATATATATATATATATATATATATATATGTATATATATATATATATAAAATTCTCGTGTCACTATGTTTGAAATTAAACTCCTCCGAAATGGCTCGACCGATTCTCAAGAAATTTTGTGTGCATATCGGTTAGGTCTACGAATCGAACAACAACAAGGGTCCACCCCTTAATTTTTTTTATCTTTTAGATAAAATATTTGGTTTTTTTTTATGATACAGCATTCAAAAATACATACAACCCTAAATTTTAACCCCTCTACGATCAAACCCTATTTTTTATTTGTTTATTATAAACTTTGACTCTTTTGATAATATTTTTATTTCTATTCTGTCATGACTTAGAATAAAAAAAATTATATTACTATCAATTTTTTACCCTTTTACGATCAACCTCTATTTTTCCATCGCGATTTTAATTTTTTTTTATTTTATCCACAGATTCGCAATCGGGTTGCAAGATGGCAATCGAGAATAACAATAGTCGGTCTGAGAATAGGTCATAATATATTTTTCATATCCCTAAGTGATTAGATTTCACCCCAAACATTTTTATACATTTTTTGGAAAAAAATTTTTATTTTTATTTTTTATGATGTTACATTAAAAAATACATATAACTCTGAATTTTCACCCTTCTATCAACAACCCATATTTTTTAATAGCCATTTTAATAATTTAAACAACGTTTGCCGGGTCAGATAGATTGATAGATATATATAATGATAGATATATAGTTAGAGAGATAGATAGATAGATAGATAGATAGAAAATTAGATAAATAGATAGATAGATATAAAATTAGATAAATATCTAGATAAATAGATAGATATATGGAAATACAACGGCAGATATATGAATAGATAGAAAGATATAAGTAATTAATTTCAAAAAGAAATTCATGATTGTGGGAATATTTTAAGATTGCTTTATTCCATTGCGGAAATTCTTATCTTTTCAAAATTGAAACTCCTTCAAGTTTTTTTTATCTATTTACTAATTCTCAATTTCCTTCAATCTGCTAGTACAACGCTGAATATTTATATATATATTCTAAAACATGAATTATCAATCAAACTACAAAAAGTACGAAACTCTGCAGATATGGACTTCTGCTCTAGTACAAAAGCTTTTGTTCACTCGAATAACCAAGACACTCGCCTACATTACGTGTCTTTGTCGTGATACTCTTCATTATAAGCTCGTTGAAGAATGAGCTATCATAGACGGATTCAGACTGCTTTCATTGAAACGAATCATTTTTAGATTAAATCCGTTCCATTCAGACACCGTATTTTATATCAAGTTACTGGCTTAATTGTCAAATATTGTCTCCGACGTTTCGTTTTATGTATATTTCAGCCATAAAGTATGAAGCCATGAAAGGGTTTTACAGTAACGGTGTAAAATTATTTCACATCGTTCTAATTGCTTCGGGATTCCCGTTATCGTGGTTTTCCTTTCGGAATCCGTGTCAAAATTCTTTATGTCCCTCGCGATCCGCCTCAATTATGAAAAACAAATTCCGGGAACTATCGCAATTAGCACGGTTGTTTTTTCTTTCCACGTCAGATATTCGCTTTCGAATGTCATTATTCTCGTTTAATTGTGATCCCCGAATAAGCGGACATTTTTATTCCACACTGATATTTCGCATAGAGTGAAATCATTATTTCGTTTCGTTTTATTCCCAGATTTCTATTCAAGCGTTCATTTTCAAGTTGAAAATTATGCATAGAAATATGAATCCCTAACAAAAATATATCTCTCTGAATAACGAAAATACGAGGGTTGTCGTGGGATCCGGTTGAAACTAAGATCCTTTCGCTATAAAATACGTATTAAGTAACAGAAACAATGAACTAAATTAACATTTCTTTAGAGTAATCGAATTTTAAATTCATTTAAAAGGAATGGTACTAATGGCTTTGTGTTTTTATCAGAAAAATTGAAAATTTTATAGAATTCAGTCTTTCCAAATATCCATATTTCCAACTGTGGAAAATTTTAATATAATCGAGTAATTCCAAGTAATATTTTGTTCTATTGAAATTGTGGAAAACTGCACAGAAAATTTCAATCTATTAACAGAAGAACGAATAGTGAAAATCCATTCACTATTCATTTATCGTGACATTGAAAATTGGTTCTTGGCAAATTTTCCTATTTATAAATGTGTGCAGGTCATGATACACAAAATTTGCATAGAAACCAAAGATGCAATAATAAGTTTATTGATTGTTATGTTTCAAATGAATAAGTTGACACCTTCGTTGTTTATAACACCTCCTTGAGGACATTTTAGCCGATTCGACATTAGTTCATTTCTTGTCTAATGTTCAAACTTTTTTTTTCACGACGTTTCGCCAAAATCTCATTTGCATTTTCAAGTGCTGCTGTACGTCTGGTGACTCGACGGCAACTACTGTAGTAGTAGTAGTTGCCGTCGAGTCAACTACTACTACTACAGTAGTTGCCGACGAGTCACCAGACGTACAGCAGCACTTGAAAATGCCAAATGAGATTTTGGCGAAACGTCGTGAAACAAACATTGCTTCTCAGCGCCAACAAAACTTCCGAAATCGGATTGAACCCCGGAATCTTTCTCTGATATATATATATATATATATATATATATATATATATATATATATATATATATATATATACAGGATGTTTCTGAATTGATGCAAAAAATTTCAATGGGTGATTTTTCAGCAAAAATTAAGGTGGGTCTTTCATATAACTTTTTGTTCAACACCCTTTTCCCTCCAAGTTACAGCCCTCTGAAACTAGGTGAAAAAAATTGTTTTCATTCAATACATCCACTTAGGAAAGAATTAGAAGAATGAAAGCAGATAACTGATGCTAGAAAAATGGCAGTTTTTGAGTGTTTCTGTTACCCTAAAATTTAATCACAAGGGGCTGAAAAAAACAACCCCTATAATATTTTGCTTCAAAACTTTTAATGCGCCTATATTTTCCTATTTAAAAAATATATTTGAAAAGACAGACTCGATCTGAAACTTTTTGTCGTGACTTTTCATCATAAAGTTGTTAGTTTGATCACAAAAAATAAAATACTTCTTAGACCCTTGACCCTTAACTTCACAGAGGTTATCATTTATTTTTAAAAAAACAAGTGTGCTGCTGTCAAATGAAGCCATATGACAAATAGTTTTATTGTCCTGATTTTCTCTAATTTCTAGACAGTTTTATAATGACTTCAAACATTTTTCACAACTAAATAAAACTTTATTGAAAGAATAGCATTTTTTTATTTAGTTGAAAAATATTGCAATTAAGAGCGGATTGAAAAATAATTGTAATACTAATAATTAACAAATTATTTGACATTTGACAGCAGCTTACTTGTTTTTTTTTAATAAATGATAGGAAAATATAGGCGCATTAAAAAGTTCTGATGCAAAATATTATAGGGGTTGTTTTTTTCAGCCTCTTGTGAATACATTTAAGGGTCACAAAAACACTCAAAAACTGGCATTTTATAAGCATCAGTTATCTGCCAAATTTCATTCTTCCAAATTTGTCCAAAGTGGATGTATTGAATAAAAACAATTTTTTTAACCTAATTTCAAAGGGCTGTAACTTGGAGGGGAAAAGGGTGTTGAACAAAAAGTTATATGAAAGACGCCCCCTAATTTTTGCTAAAGAATCACCCATTGAAATCTTCCGCATCAATTTAGAAACACCCTGTATATATATATATATATATATATATATATATATATATATACAAAAATCCTTAGATACGGAAGATAATCACACAATTTGTGGTTTATTGTCTGAACTTCTCCGGTATGGGAGATTTGGCAAACTTTGCCACGGAGGCGATTAATGCTATCCCGAATCAAGAACGATAAATAAAATTAGTTGCCTGGAAAATATTAAATAGGTAGAGCAAAATTATCGGAATAGTTCGTTTATATGAAAGTAGCCGTTTTTCAATGAAATTTTTTATTTATTTAGAATTTCAAATCTTTTAAAAAGGGGTAACTCTACAGTTATAACCAAAGTTTAAAACCCTCAGGTTAAGTTTAGGATCATTGCCATATTTTCAAGCTTGCAATATTTAATTATTTATTCGAATAGTGTTGCCTGTGATCTATTTTTAAACTTCTTGATAATATTAGCAATAACAGGCTGGTTGAATCTGAAAAACTCGATTTTAATAAAAAATTTTTGACGTTCCACTATGATATTCGTAATTGAAAATTTCTTTGACATTTATTGATTTAAAAATTTGAAAAAACAGGGCTGCTTAGTATATGCTATTCAGTTCAATATTAACATTTCAAAATTGTTTTATCACCAGATGGTAAGGGAAACCAAAGAAACCCTCACCTACGCAATGTTTGAAAATAATAATAAAAGGGTACTATTTATCTAACAACAAAGAAATGAGTCATGGGAAAACATTAAAGAAGTGGAGTAGAATTATCGGTATAGACGCTTATATGGAAGCAGCCGTTGACACGTGTTTCGGACTCTTTGGTCCTCATCAGAACGGCGTAGCCAAGTATTGGATTGAAAATTTGAAGATGAAAAAAGTACAACAAACAAAATCCTTAGATACGGAAGATAATCACACAATTGTGGTTTATTGTCTGAACTCTCCGGTATGGGAGATTTGGTCAAACTTTGCCACGGAAATTTGAATTTTTTAAATCAATAAATGTCAAAGAAATTTCAATTACGAATATCATAGTGGAACGTCAAATTTTTTATTAAAATCGAGTTTTTCAAGATTCAACCAGCCTGTTATTGCTAATAATTATCAAGAGTTTAAAAATAGATCACAGGCAACAACTATTCGAATAAATAATTAAATATTGCAAGCTGAAAATATGGCAATGATCCTAAACTTAAGCTGAGGGTTTTAAACTTTGTTATAACTGTAAGTACCCCTTTTAAAAGATTTGAAATTCTAAATAAATAAAAAATTTCATTGAAAACGGCTACTTTCATATAAACGAACTATTCCGATAATTTTGCTCTACCTATTTAATATTTTCCAGCAACTAATTTCATTGTTATTGTTTATTTACTCGTTCTTAGATCTCACGGATAGCATTTAATCGCCTCCGTGGCAAAGTTTGACCAAATCTCCATACCGGAGAGTTCAGACAATAAACCACAATTGTGTGATTATCTTCCGTATCTAAGGCTTTTGTTTGTTGTACTTTTTTCATCTTCAAATTTTCATTCCAATACTTAGATAATCCGTTCTAATGATATACAAAGCGTCCGAAACACGTGTCAACGTCTTCTTCCATATAAGCGTCTATACCGATAATTCTACTCTACTTCTTTAATGTTTTCCCATGACTCATTTCTTTGTTGTTAGATAAATAGTACCCTTTTATTATTATTTTCAAACATTGCGTAGGTGAGGGTTTCTTTGGTTTCCCTTACCATCTGGTGATAACAATTTTGAATGTTAATATTGAACTGAATAGCATATACTAAGCAGCCCTGTTTTTTTCAATTTTTTTAAATCAATAATGTCAAAGAAATTTCAATTACGAATATTCATAGTGGAACGTCAAAAATTTTTATTAAAATCGAGTTTTTCAAGATTCAACCAGCCTGTTATTGCTAATAATTATTCAAGAGTTTATATATATATATATATATATATATATATATATATATATATATATAAATATATATATATATATATATATATATATATATATATATATATATATATATATATATATATATATATATATATATATATATATATATATTTATATAAATATAAATGCTTGAAATGAAAATATATTTAAGAATTGTTTCTGCAAAATTATTCAGGAAAGCTTTTTTATCATGAATTCATACTGTATCAGAAATTATGTAGTAGTATATTTTTATGTATGTATATTTAGAAAATGGCAAAACCCCTCATTACACAGTTGTACAAGAGAAACATCAATAGATCTGTTTCACATCTGAAACATGAAAACTATTAATGCCGAATATAAAATAATTATCAACCAAAAATGTTGGATTCGAATTAGTTAATGTTCAATTCTGAATATTAAGAAGCTCATAGTAAACAATTTGAACCTCGCAATTAATTTACAATGTCTTTCAATGTTATTTCACTACAAGAGAGCACAACTTCAAATTTCTGAGAACTTGGCCCAATCCTGCTATTCAGGAAGGAAACGTTTACTATGCAATCGATATTATTTTCCCTTAGATTTCGAATTACCCCGCTCTATTCTCTGTTGGGCATATTCTCGTATTTATCTTCGGAATATCCATTTTTATGACTGTGTGTTTGGATGAAATGCATACAAGTTACCGAAATCATCCAGGAACACCGCTCTGTATCCAAATATTGGTCGAAACGTTGAATTCATATGGGAGATTGTTGATGTGACCTCCTTCTAAATTCGTTGTCCGCCCGTTGTCACAGGCGAATGACGTATGAGCGTGGATTTCATTCGAAAAAGTGTTTGGCGCGTATTTCTGATCCATGAAACCAGACTCAGTATAAATTGTTTCATGTTTCTGATTCTAGTGAAATTATTACGAAAATTATCACCCCACAAAAATTATTACTCGATGTCGAAATGGCAACAGCGCTTTCGAATTACTGTATATTTATGACTAGATTTTGGGGATATGTTCCCAGCTAAGAATGATAATTATATAGAATCGTTTAAGTATATATATATATATATATATATATATATATATATATATATTATATATATACATATATATGTATATATATATATATATATATATATATATATATATATATATATATATATATAGTATATATATATATATATATATATGTGTGTATATATATATATATATATAGAGTTTATAAAAATTAAGAGTCCTTTTTGAGATATGAAACTGTACTAAGTTAAGGGTGTAGTGACTCAGGTATCTTATGGGAAAAAAGGGAAGTGTACTCTTTCTTCTTTACCGAGCTTTCGCAATCATTTATTGCTTCTTCAGGGTTTCTAGAAATTATTACAGACATACATTAGTAAAACCATCAAACATGAAAAAACATTATGTTCTCACCGAAAACGAGGTTATATACATTTAGTTAAGAATTTCGTCCGAACTATAGCAAACATATGAGTTAAAATACAGGATTGTCTTGGATACATATAAAAAAAAAACTAATAACACTTGAATATTCAACATTGGTAACCATTTGTTTGAATTTGGTATATTGCGTATTTATTATTCAAGATGATGTCCCAATGACAAGTCGAAATTGACATGCTGGTATTCCATCATTCATCTAATGGTCCCTCATAGAGTTCTTTCTCTTTTTCTTTTTTTAATAAGTAACTGTAGATATTGCTAAGTTTTTGTGTGTCGGATTTCTTGTTCATAGTAAATTCACTTTTATTAATTTGGATCGTTTCATGTAATAATCTTTTGTGGTCGTTTTTTTCCATTTTTAGTATTTTCACGCTTTCGAGATCCATCCGATGATCTAAGTTATGTGCATGTATTGCTATTGCACATCGATCCTTGTTCTTTGTGATATCTGATTTGTGTAGAGATATTCTAGTTCTAACCCATTGAGATGTTTGACCAATGTACACACCCTGACAATCCTGACAGTTTAGCTGGTACACCACACTTTTTTTTTTTTTTTTTGTTTTTTTTTTAATATGTATCCAAGACAATCCTGTATTTTAACTCATATGTTTGCTATAGTTCGGACGAAATTCTTAACTAAATGTATATAACCTCGTTTTCGGTGAGAACATAATGTTTTTTCATGTTTGATGGTTTTACTAATGTATGTCTGTAATAATTTCTAGAAACCCTGAAGAAGCAATAAATGATTGCGAAAGCTCGGTAAAGAAGAAAGAGTACACTTCCCTTTTTTTCCATAAGATACCTGAGTCACTACACCCTTAACTTAGTTCAGTTATATATATATATATATATATATATATATATATATATATATATATATATATATATATATATATATATATATATATATATATATATATATATATATATATATATATATATATATATATATATATATATATATATATATATATATATATATATATATATATATATATATATATATATATATATATATATATATATATATATATATATATATATATATATATATATATATATTTATATATATATATATAGTGCCAAATTTTCTAGGGAATATGGCGTTGTCAAAATGAATAGTGAATTCTAAATGTATCGACTTCGACTATGATACCTTCTTCCTTGTCATAGTTCTCCAAAGGATCTCTCAAGGCTGCAACATCGAAAGAAAATGATAATAAATAGCAGTTAGTAGATCTTCATTTTGATTGAGGCACATTCTAATGATCACGGAAAAACAAGGAATTTAATATATATATTTGATTCATAGGTTATTAGTATTTTTTATATTATGAATCTCTCAGCAATAATATGTGTTTGAAGGTGATGATCAAAATTATTATAAAATTGAAATTCGTGACTTTATACGCTCAGAATATTCTCGAGCGCAAAATTGTTATGGCATAAATAGACCTTCGAACCTTGAAGAGTTATTCATAACTATGCTTTTAAGATATACCTTATCAAAAAAAAATTGCAATGGAAGTGCCGAGAATACAGAGTGTCATAAGCCAAACTTTTCGTGTTACTTTTTCAGTAAAATAACTTTTTCGTCACTGCTATCCAATCTTAAACTTATTGTGAAGACTGCCTGTTGTCATAACCTAAGGCTTTCACTAAGCATTTGATTTCACACAAGTCTGCAAACCATACATATTCCTAAAAAATAGGACAACATGTTTTTTTCCTCCTTCATATATGTGTAAGAGAGGTGAGCTGCTCGAGTTAAAGGTAGCTCCATCAGAAAGAACATGGATGGATGAGACTGTATAATTTATGGGGAAAAGAAAATGAAGTGGGGTATAGAAAATGAATAGTGGCCCAGAATTCGCTTTAAAAATAGATAGATAGAATTATTGTGTTACTACATAAAATGTTTGCACTCTCAATTAACTTGGAAACATCACAAATATTACAGTTGGACAATGCAACTTCAAAACAAACATATTAAATATCCAAGTTGTTTGAACGACGACAAATAATAATAAATATGATAATATACATCATAGTCAACCCACCAGTTCACACCTAGTAGGAGCCCATGTCAATTTCGAAAAATTCTTGTACAGAATACAAGGTATTATTCGATAACATCTTCCCTCACCCTATACTTAAAATGACGACAGTTTGTTATAGAATTTCGGTGCCACATAGTCTGGCCCACCCTGTGACCTACTCAGTCTCACAAAAGGAACATGTATGTAGTCACTTGATCTAGTGTTGTAGTCATGAATGTCACTTTTCAACTGAAACATTGACAGATGCTTATGAACATAAATCAAACATTCGAAAATAAATAAACCTGGTGAAGTAAGAATATCTAATTTTTTGAAGTAACGACGACAACAGTCTCTATAATTTAAGCCATCAATGATTCTAATTGCCCTTCTTTGAAGTCTAAAAATTCTTTCAGAATTACTAGACCCCAAGGCTACAATACCATATTTAATGTGTGATTCACAAAGTGCAAAATAGGAAATTCTTAAGACTGACAGGGACACAGAGTAGGACAGACTACGAAGAACATACACACTCCTAGCAAGTCTCGCACACAACTGTGAAATATGCTCTCTCCCCTCAGCATTTAAGCTGAGACAATTTCCCGAAAACCAAACAGAAGCCGCCGACTGAGCGTCATTGTAATATTGATCAATCAGGTTAGCATCACAACACCTGACAGATACAGTGGAATTATCAGCAAAAAAACACATTTGTAATTCTTCATGAAGTCAGGGAAATCATTTACATATATTAAAAATATCAATAGACCCAAAATGGATCCTTGTGAAACTCCAATGGTAACAACTACACCATGTGACCATTTATATCATTATAAATTTGCGGGAAGTGACTCAACGTCATGGGTAAACTTTTAAGAAGTCATGGCAGACCAGTCAACTCTGAAGTAGAGATACGTGGCCTCCCTGGGTTTGTTACCCACTTAGCTGTTAACTGTTTTGACCTTTTCCACATTTATAAAGTATTCCGTTTCTTACTCTACCTTCAATTGAAAAACAGATAATTTTATGCTTCCAATGGAGTATGTTTCACATGATTTCTTTGTTGGGGTTATGAAGCTAATAGTGATGGAAACTAAGGAAGATTGTAACAGGGTTTTTCCGCAGTGAAACAAAGATAGTATGACCATTAGAAAGCAATAATGCTTACGAATTACTACAGGTCTCTCTCGAGGATGCTTCGAGATACAAAAGCAAACTAATGGACAGTTTCTTGTAGTCAAATCATAACTTTTCAGGCTTTAGTTTCTGCTAGTTATCCATCCCTTAAGTAAGAATTTTTAGAAAGTAGCTTCGGTTTGAAAAATCATAATTATCAAGTTTATGGCATATTTAATCATTATAAATGTATGGTTTTTAGGATTTGACTTGAAAGGGTATCATGAAAAAAAAGGGTTTTTTTGTCATATTCACTTTTGCGAACCATGTCATGAATACAATTATGAAAGAATTATTCAAACTTTTTTGGTGGCTATTATTACTCACTGACAAAAAACTTAAACATAAGATCTGCCATCTCTCAAGAATAAAGTTGCTTTCACAATACCATACCAAATTATCTTCGACTTCTAACTCTGACATTTCATTTCAAACCATCCAAATCAGAAAATATCGATGACACAATGGCTACTTTGTCTTCCGAAAACCCACCACCGTGCAAATAATCGAATAACAAAAACTCAAAGAATCGTATATTCCGCTCTTGATCCACGTCAAAACGTCAGTTAAAACAATACCTCCATGTGAAGAACTGGCAACAACGTATAATCGATTGGAAAGCTGAATCTCGCCTTTTTTCCTGAAAATGGTATACGCTTCGAATTTGCTGACAATCACGTATATACGTTCACAATAAACGTCTATACATAAGACGTTTACATGTTTTACTTTCTTTTTAGAACGTCAAACCTTTTGTGAAATTAAATTCTTCCGCTTATCAAACCTCTCAGCTTCGGTCTTGTATTGTATGATCAGTTCTGCACATATCTCGTAAACTAATCTTTATCTTTTATGTTCACGATCCGCTTTGACTTGAATTGAAACGTGTTATTTTGCGTTTTTGCGAATTATTCGACAGACAGTGGAAATTCTCCGGTATTCATCTCTTCGAAACGGTTTCTCGTTCTAAAGAAAAATACGCTGAATAGTCTGAACTATCGAATAGCTCTTGAACTTTCTGAATCTGGAGCAATATCAAATTTCTCGATTATACTATATAGTGGATCTTTAATTCAATGCTTTATTACAATAATACTTAACTTGTAAAAGCCATTGAAAAAAATTAAGTACAATTATTATAGAGCTTTCTCAGAGCCCTGAGACTTTACTTATTTTCTGAGCAATAATATGTGTTGGATAAAGTAGTGTTCGTATGTACCTTCAGGTACCAGGTGCTAGAGGTGAACAAAAACTCAACTTACTTCTCAAGAATGATTTTTACATAAATATTCTTCAGAGAATACTGTAAAAATTAATAGTTATTACTGCCAGACACTTCCCGTCAGCGGAAGCCTTTGCCAGATGCTTGGAAGGTCCCAAAAATTAATGAAATTTCAATTAAATTCTCAGTCTTGATTTTCATATACAATACTCAGGGTGGTACTATATCAATGCCTTCTGTAAGCAGCCAGGCCGATCGTAAGGACCAAAGATTCCCCAGACAAGTGTATTTGGTCATGTGTTTCGGTCATACGTATATGTGAAAAATAACCCGATGGAGGACGTATAGATCGGTCATTGTACCTACTATACCCGATGTGAATTGTCTTGATTATTTCATCGTTCTTTATATAAATTATTTTAGTTTATCTTAGTTTATCTTAGTTTATCTTAGTTTATCTTAGTTCATCTTAGTTTATCTTAGTTTATCTTAGTTTATCTTAGTTTATATTAGTTTATCTTAATTTATCTTAGTTTATCTTAGTTTATCTAGATTCATCTTAGTTTATCTTAGTTCATCTTAGTTTATCTTAGTTTATCTTAGTTTATCTTAGTTTATCTTAGTTCATCATAGTTTATATTAGTTTATCGTAGTTTATCTTAGTTCATCTTAGTTTTTATTAGTTTATCTTAGTTTATCTTATTTTATCTTACTTTATTTAGTTTGTCTTAGTTTATCTTAGTTTATTATATGTTTATGTTTGTATTGTAATCCAAAATCCACAAGGGTAATTTGTTGATGTTCCTTCTGCGGTATCTCTTTTTTTTCTCGTTAATTGGCATTACTAATCTCTTTACATATCTATTATTATTCTGTTGAATAAAATAAACATTCTTATTATTATATATACACACATATATATATATATATATATATATATATATATATATATATATATATATATATATATATATATATATATATATATATATATATATATATATAAATATATATATATTTTTATATATATATCTATATATATATATATATATAATTATATATATAAAGATATAAATATAGATATATATATATATATATATATATATATATATATTTATGCAGTTAAATTTCGATTGTTTTTGGCTGTACTGTATTTTGTATGTTTACGCTTCGACAAGAAATTCGTGACTCAACTCAGAACTTGAAAGATCAAAAGTACTTCAACCTTAATAAAGTAATTCTGATTTTTCAAAAGTTTTAAGATCATCGAATTTCATGATGAAACGTTTACTTATTAGTTAAGTCGATTTGCAGACATCATACTGCTAGTAAAAGATAATTGTTTTTCTAAGATTTATCTCACTCACATCCATAGTTTCTACAAACTGATTCAGAGGATTGAAATTTTTTTTGCAAATGAGAATGAAAATGAGGGGAGAAATACAACTTTTGAACAGGGTTTGCTGCTCAGTTAATTAGTTTAATTGATCAGAACTACTAATTATATTTTCACAAGGGTTGGAAGAATGTTTCTTAATTTTTCTTTTTAAAATATCAAATAGGTACTTACATTTAGTTGAATCTTCTGCACGCTAAGAGTACCTGACAAATCGTGATACAGCCCAACAAAATTTATATACGACCTTTTTTTGCTTCATTAAACATTTCTGGCTAATATAAGATTAACGTATCGACCTTCAAAGATTTTAATTAAAGCCCCTACAGAATGTCATAGGGGTATTAACCCATCGAATTCGAACAGGGTGCACAATAGTCCTAACGCCCCATAAATCATCTTGATGTTCGAGGCGTGGAGGTGAAATAAAGACATTAGCATGTAAATCTATAAGCTGTGTTAGTCTCCTTGTTCGTATTCGAGGAAGTCCTTTATTTCGTTATGGCTGCTAGAGGTCCTGGTCTGTTAGCATCATAGTGTGCCCCTCCTGAGATTGTAATAGGGATGTAGAAAATTCAGAAGAAATCGAACTTTCGTTTTCTGAAGCAAATTGAACCTACTACCACTATACACTACCATACGGTTTTCCGACTTTGTATGAAGAAGAGTCAGAGTACCTTTGCCTTGAGAAGTTTGTCGTCGCCCCTGTCAGTGAGTGTTTTAAGAATGGTTTATTTTTCACTATTTTAATCACACCTGCGATATGGTCTATTACTCTGGAACTCAAATTGGCTATCGAGACTGCTGTACGGATTGTTGTCTTCAAATTGTTGGATATTCTTACTCTTCTAGACCTTTTTATATATGTTTAATTTATGCTCATAAAAATGCAGAAGGTGTTGCATCAGACTGTCATATTCACTCGTACGAGACACGGGAAAGAGATGACATACGCATTGATTTTTATGGATTACAAAAATCACAGATCAGGATCAACTACCTGAGTTGGAAGGTCTTCTGTAAGTTGCTTAATGCTGTAAGATCTTTTTCAATGAATACATTCAAGACACGTATAAAACAGATACTATTGTCGATAAATCTGTACAAATGGCAATATTTGTTAGACTTTTTCTCTAGTTTTTGTTTTTATTTTTTGTTGAAAGTGTTTCATTAATTTGTTTGAGGTTAGTGTTTATATACATTTTTATTTGATTTTTTATATATAAGTGTTCTAAATTTCAGTATTTTTATATCTGAGCTAGTAAGGACTTTTTTTACGTTATTAAGTAACAGTTTCATCAGAACGTAGTGAAATTCTTCAATTAATAGGTACTAGTGGTAGCCCAGAGGACGAAATTCAACCATAATTTGTCATTCAAGTAAATTATTATCAGTTATAATATCACAAGAGCATCGAAAATATTCGATTATACATCCGAGTCACGAGACGTATTTTGCGAAACATCCATGGGAGCGCAGCTCGAGTGATGTTTCAAGAAAATACGTCGAGTGACGAGGTCAGTATAATCGATTATTTTCGATTGCTCGACTGGTATTCGTTACGATTATATAACGAATAAAAAATATTAATTTTTTTTTGACAAACGTCAAAACATCGTCAATATGAAAACATTCACATTTTGACACGAGGCGAAACACCAGAATAGTCTAAGATCCAGCGTTCCGCAGACTTACGGTATAGTAGTGAAGTCCTTATTAATGCTAGGTATACTATTTCACGTGCCGTAGGTGAAATGGGGATTCACTATTCCCATCGAGGGTTCCTTTGGGCGTGTCCAGAAGACGAAAGACATCAAAATCGACTCCGAAAACGTGATCGCAGCATGGCTGCCGTTTTGATATCTCAAAATATATAATTTTTTTCATGTAAAACCTTAATGGCAGACACTTCTTCCGGTTTCTACTATAATTATTAATATTTCAAAGCTGCGAAAATTTTGACAACTGAAAATTATATATGTCATCTATATTATTATTACATAAACATATTTGAAAAAGCAGACAGATAGGTCGGTTCTGACATCCCGGCAGACCACATAATACTTTTTCGTAATCCCATACTGTTATTTTGATTTAACGGTATTCAGATGACAATTGAAAAGTCAGTGTTAACGGCCGCCGGCCGTTATAATTTCATAACGGCCGGCCGTTAAGAAATCACTTGTTCAAATATTTATTTCAAAACATCATTCTGCTTACAATAACAACATTGAAATATTGGTCCACAGCGAGTTGGGAGAATAAACCTCTGATTTTCATTTCGCATAGGCTAATAATACATCTTCATTAACCACCTTTACATTCTTGCTTTTACGCCACATTTCAAAATTTTCATATTCTTTTTGATATCGCTCTTGAGTTATTTTCGGCAGTTAATCAACACTCGCTGCACTGCACATGATTCTCCCAATATTTCTAAAGGAATTTCATTTTGTTCCTTAATTTCATCAATTTCATCTATGGTCGTCGTTAAAGCGAACTTGAGAACACAAAAAACTGACGTTGTTTATAAAACTGTCAAACTGTTCCATGACAACAGATTGCACGACGTTGGGATTTTTCTTTAGAATTGCGAGGTACGGGGTTTTTTCTTTCTTCGGAATCAAAACATAATCTTTCAACGGGATTACGAAAAATTTTCAACGACACACGGCCGATACGCAAATAACGGATTCGGTTAGTTATAATACAATACAATATCCAACCTCATCCGTTATTTGCTACATATCGGCCTTGTTATGTTAATAACTAAATTTGTCATGCTAATGAAAGCGCACGATTTTGACACAAAGTTTTCAAAATTTTCGCAGCTTTGAAATACTATTAATTATAGTTAGAACCGGAAGAAGTGTCTGCCATTAAGGTTTTACATGAAAAAAATTATATATTTTAATATATCAAAACGGCAGCCATGCTGCGATCACGTTTTCGGAGTCGATTTTGATGTCTTCTGACTTCTGGACACGCCCAAAGGAACCCTCGATGGGAATAGTGAATTCCCATTTCACCTACGGCATGTGAAGTAGTATGCCTGGCATTAATAAGGATAAAACGATTATATCACGTCGTCAAGGGTATATTCACTTATCAATACGCAGTAGTTATGAAAAATTCACGGTTTCTATTGCCTTATTCATACATGAGTTATATAATCAGAATAAACTTCTCAAGTTATTTTCCCGTTATTATAACTTAAATTTTCTGAAATAAAAATACTAATAAAAATATGAATAAAATTTTTAACCTATATCATCTACAATAGAAATTGAGTATTCTTAGAAAGAAAAGAAATGCATAATTAAATAAATTGAAATCCCACTTTTCTCTTCTTCTTAATACACATTATCATCGCATTGATCGAATTAATAACAGAAAACACTGCATTCCGCTCTCGTGAATGTTACACATCAAAAGTTGATTGAAAATCAACATATCACTCGATATCTTCAACAAACCTTCTGAAAGTTTGGACAGACTACAAAAGGTTACAGAAACACCGAAAACTTGAAAGAATTATTTTCTGTGAATAATCATACCTCAAACTATTGTTATGTCACAATAATAAAAAAGAAATAAGGACACATCAGATTTTTCTTCAAACTAATGACTTTCAGATATGTTCGGATCTCCAAAGATTTTAGAGACGGAATTTTGGAATTGAAGAAGAATCTTTAATGCTTAATCAATCAATTGTATTCATGAAATTGATTAGAGTATCAACTAATTGAATTGAATTGGCATTTACTTGGTGAAAGTTCATATTCATAACTAGGCCAAGCTACAGAGATTTTTTCATGTAAAAAGTGTTAGAATAAAACCAGCTGCGCCATTGTTTGTAAAATAGTTCCATATGATATAGTGATATGTTTTTCAATCGACTTTATTATTTATAACTTTGTTACTAACAATTTTATGCAAAAAATTGCATTTTTTTAGTTTTTTGCGTGTAAAAATGAAACTATCAGAGTAAACGTGATGGTGTCAATAGACTAATTGTAGATAATGAAAAGACGAAGAAAATGAGAAGTGGGACGACTCGATCAGACCCTTACTTTGAGAAGAAATCGGAAAAAACCGGCCAAAATGCAGTTTTTTCAAAAATTCTTAACTCGCTTATTTTTTGAGTTGTAGTGTAGATCCTCCGGCCAGTATTAGCTATTGATATAAACTTCATTTGTGCGAAGATCAGAAACTGTCCGATGCATAGTTTTTGATCTGTGGCCATTTGATTATGTTACTATGCAATTTTCCAGCAGACCAGAATGCGACAGGTATGGTCCGATTTCAATTTAATAAAAAGATTTTGAAAGTAGAATTCTCATAGTTCAAAACGTTCATCTTGGTTTTTCATAAAAACGCTGAGAAAGTTATTTATGTACCAAGTGCGTTATATAGATCCTTATGCCCTGAGGGAAATATTCGGCCCGAGGGCTTCTGGCCCGAGGGATGAATGTTGCCCGATGGGCATAAGGATCTAGTAACGCACGCGGTGCATACAAGATTTTAATTTTCACGAAGAAATTATTATATTATGATGAAAAAGCGATTTTAAAATCGTTTCATTGCTCCTATCCATTTTTCTTCTCATAGTAGGCATGTCATTTGTTGATATTTTGACGTTTGTGAATATTTTTGTCATCATATTCAGTGAATGTCATGCTGCTTTCTTTGTGTAGTCTTATAGAAATAATGAAAATGAAAATGAATTTACCCAAGAATATCATATAAAATGCAGCCAAAGCTGCGAATAATTAATTGCCGGAGAAATCCAGAGTCGGATACGATAAGGATTATGAAGTATTTATTCAATGAAATTTGCTTCATTTCTCCTAGTACAATAAGCGGGCGTTTTAAATCCATTATGCCCGCAAATGCGGGCATAATGGCCTAGGGCATAATGATTGTGTTTATAGCAACCGTATCCAAGGTGAAATAAACATATAATATACAAGTGAAAAATAAAATATGTTAAAAATAAAGCTGAACATGACAAAAAACGGCCGAGCGCGTGAGAGTAGTTGAAGAGTGAGGGTTTAAAATTATTATCTGACAACGTTTAGAAATTACTGCCATGTTCAAAATGCCGACGCTTTCGAATGTCATACTTCTCCTTGCCTGCTGCTCTACCCCCACTCTTCAACTACTCTCACGCGCTCGGCCGTTTTTCGTCATGTTCAGCTTTGTTTTTAACATATTTCTCAGCGTTTTTATGAAAACCCAAGATGAACGTTTTGAACTATGAGAATTCTACTTTCAAAATCTTTTTTGTAAATTGAAATCGGACCATACCTGTCGCATTCAGGTCTGCTGGAAAATTGCATAGTAACATAATCAAATGGCCACAGATCAAAACCTATGCATCAGACAGTTCCTGATCTTCGCACAAATGAATTTTATATCAATAACTAATACTGGCCGGAGGATCTACGGTACAACTCAAAAAATAACCGAGTTAAAAATTTTTGAAAAAACTGCATTTTGGACGGTTTTTTCCGATTTTCTCTTAAACTAAGCGTCTGATCGAGTCGTTCTACTTCTCATTTTCTTCGTCTTTTCATTTTCTACAATTAATCTATTGACACCATCACGATTACTTCGATAGTTTCATTTTTATAAGCAAAAACTAAAAAAAATTTTTTTCATTAAATTGTTAATAACATAGTTATAAATAACAAAGTCGAGTTAAAAACATATCACTATATCATATGGAACCATTTTACAAACAATGGCGCAGCTGGTTTTCTTCTAACACTTTTTACACAAAATGCTCCCTACAAATCTCTGCAGCTTGGCCTAAACTTCATAAAGAAAAAAAAACTAACTTTTCACAGGTCTAAATAAAATTTAATGTATAGTGTAATATAATACAAAATGGCAATTTCAGAAGTTTACCCACATATATCCGAGAAAAATACAGTCTATAACAGTTTAACACACTTGGGCAAACCTTCCGAAAATCTGAAATTGTTTCTTCATAAACAAAGTTTCAAAGTTTCATATAAATCCAACAATAGCATTAGAAAGTTTATTAAAAACAACAAATCAAAAATCCATAGAGATGAACGTACAGGTGTTTATAGACTCAACTGTAACGATTGTGAAAAATTCTATATAGGACGTACAATTAGAAATTTCAAAACTCGAATACACGAACACCAACGTAGCTATATTAAGCAGAAAACGGACTCTAATTATGCGTGTCATCTTATTCAAAAAAACCATACCTTTAATCACAATAATTATTATATATTACAGTTAGAAAATAGTCTCCACAAAATCAACTGTTGGGAATCCCTATACATCAATAAATATAAAAATTCCGGAAACCTAGTTAACGACCAGATTGACGTAAATCCTTTTCCTCTTCTTAATCTGTTCAATGTACCTACCAATAGCTCTGAATTAATTGCTTATTGTTATTTAGTTTCTCCAAAAACCTCCCTGTGTTATGTTCAATTTTTCGTATAAATAGATTATTTTGTAATACCATGATTTAGTACGAGATGAAGTCAAAGTTATGACGAAACGAGTTTACTCATTAAATTTTATTTAAACCTGTGAAAAGTTAGTTTTTTGTTTCTATATGAAGTTATCAACTATTTACTATACGATATACTCCAAGTGATGTTTGATATCTCTCAAAGCTCGACAAACATTGTGCATCCCTAGACCAGAATATAGACAACGTACGCCATCATCAATTGATACGGTTTGCCGCTGCTGGAAAGGTCAGAGACGTCAGTACACTCTTCCAATTTACATATTGCTGGGAAGTTAATTTGGCGTCTTTCTACGGGGCCTTGAAGCGGGAGAACGTTAAAGAGACTAGAATTAAGTAGGTACTCTTTTTTCTTCTCTGATGATTTTTTCATGTATTCAGCTGCTGGCTTCAAGTAGTAATATAATCTATAACGTACATAGTATATCAGTTTAATCATGGTTGTTCAAAGAAAACACTTTTTACGTTTATTACTTAATTCAGCTGAACTGAGTTTTTTGCCGAAAGGGAGTTAGTAGGAATCTACATAGAATGTAACTGAAATTTCATAGTAAGGCGAACACAAAATAGATCGTATCGGAAGCTGAAAAATAAAAGAGGAACGTGGAGATTTTGATTAGAATATTTCGTTGAACATGCTCTGTAAATTAATTATATCAATCTCTATATGTATATATATATATATATATATATATATATATATATATATATATATATATATATATATATATATATATATATATATATATATATATATATATATATATATATTTATTTATATTTTTATAATAGATTGTAGAAATCTAACTTCAGCAATTTGAAAAGCAGAATACCAGTTAATAGTAAAACGCACACCATATATCAGATACCATGCCTTGACTGCTCGGATGTATATATATATATATATATTGGTCAGACTAGCCAGCATTTGAAAAACAGACTGAATGGACATAAATATGATGGAAAGAACATCACCACCTTGAAAAAACGCGAACAAACATTAAAACATCAATTTGATTTCTCCTCCACAAAAATTTTGAAATCAGAATACCATAAATGAAAACGTGAGTTTCATTAGACGATTTTTATAAAACAAACCCCGGATGCCATTAATGACAAAACAGATATCAAGAGCCTTAGCAAAATATATAACAACATCTTGAGCAAATGATAAACAGGGAGGAACAACTGAAATTAAAACAGGTGTTTCACTTTCTAACTAAAAGCGAAGGCTGACGTGTCTATATAGACGAAAATTTTTTAAAATTTGTTACTGTGGATCATTGTCAATTTTTTTTTTTTTTTTGCGTAGTATTTATAAATTGTTAATGTATTTCTGTGATTTTTGTGAAAAGTTTTTAATACTGGTGAGTTATGCCTGTTTTGATATTTACGATAAGTTATTATGAGTCTTTTTATTTTAGTGATGGTAACATATTGATGCAATCATTTTGATGAAGGTCAAAGTAACAGACCGAAACGTTTATGAAAATAGAAATATATATAATCGTAAGATTGTTGAACTAAACCAAAAATCCTACTAACTTTGTTCTTTAAATATAAATAAAATGGTTCAAGAATATAATGAAAATGACTATATATATATATATATATTATATATATATATATATATATATATATATATATATATATAATATATATATATTATATATATATATATATATATATATATATATATATATATATATATATATATATATATATATATATATATATATATATATATATATATATATTATTAGGACATACATATTTGGGATAGCAGTCTTGAGGTAGAAATGAGTATACTCTTTCTTTTCAACTCGACCTTTCGAGAACTATATTTGTCTCTTCATCAGGGGCAACTAGAAAATAAAGTGAGAAAACGTCAGACAAACACAGATATGTGGTAACTTAGGATTCGAACTTTGATAAATATTTTAAAATTACCCAAATAGTCATACAAAATGAACTTAAAACTTATGACTATTTGGGTAATCTTAAGATCTCAATCAAACCTCGAATCTTAAGTTATAACATATCTGTGTTTGTTTGACGCTTTCTCACTTTCAATTTTTCAGTTGCTCTTGATGAAGAGACAAATATATTTTTTAAAAGATCGAGTTAAAAGAAAAGAGTACACTCATTTCGACCTCAAGACTGCCATCTCAAATATATATTTCGTTTTTGTATACTATTTAATCAAAAAAAATAATTATACATATTCATATATATATATATATATATATATATATATATATATATATATATATATATATATATATATATATATATATATATATATTTGTATCAATTTGAAGCAGAGTATATTGCATTCACTGGTCAGCAATATAGAAATAGGTAACCACTTGTAATACTTGTTTATTTGTTGTGTGATAAATTTCTAGCTACCAGAAGAAGAATAAGTTTTAAAATTAATAATTATGGTACACATTTTAATTCCACACTTGTAACAAATAAATGATGATATCCCTGCAGTTGATTTTCTACTGAGTGTATTATGCTATTTTTAGAAGTACAGAAAACGGCAATAGCTTTTATAACATCAACAATTGAATAATAATATAATTATTTTGATTGGAAAATATTTACTCTATCACCTCCTGTCGTTTGGGCGTCCGCTGTACAAAAGTATATATATTTGTTAAGTATATTTTCTATAGAACTTGATGATATTCAGCTGATTACTTGGAGAAATGTACTATAATGAATCTGAAGAACAATGTAGCCTAAATATAATGAAAAACATTAAGACTCAGAGTTCTGCATTAGTATTTACTGAAGTACTATATTGATATTAGACACAAATTCCAAAACATCCATAATCCAATTTGGATATATTGTGAAATTCATTATATATTTCACGTAGTTTTAATTTCCTTTTTAGCGATATTTCCTTTTCTAGTGTTTTATACAATGTTCTAGAAACCTAAAGAAAGTAGTTTCCAAATCTTGCAATATTTCCCTAAAGTTAATTAAATGGTTATTGAATTGAACAACACATTTTTATAATTCTCAAATTTGAGTCTAGTACCCTCCTACTCATTCTCACGAAGGTCGAAACTAATTACGGTTCTATCAAAACCTGACCTACATAGAAGCTGACTTAACTTAGCGTATATAAAAACTCATCAATTTGCATGCCACCTTGATTCTATAAGCTGAGTTAGTCTCCTTGTTCGTATTCGAGGAAGTCCTTTATTTCGTTATGGATGCTAGAGGTCCTGGTCTGTTAGCTTTATAATGTACCCCTCCTGAGATTGTAATAGGGATGTAAAAATTTCAGAACAAATCGAAATTTCGTTTTCTGAAGCAAATTGACCCCACTACCAAGTTGAAACAGTTTCTAATTGATAAGTGTTACTATACTATAAGTGAATTTTTGTCCTGACTTTTTCCATAATGTAACTATTCATTCAACGTGAATAAAGCTATTATTATTATTATTATTATTACCACTACACACTACCATACAATTTTCCTACCTAGTATGAAGAAGAGTCAGAGTACCTTTGCCTTGAGGAGTTTGTCGTCGCCCCTGTCAGTGAGTGTTTTAAGAATAGTTTATTTTTCACTATTTTAATCACACCTGCGATATGATCTATTACTTTTGGGCTCAGATTGGCTATCGAGACTGCTGTAGGGATTGTTGTCTTCAAATTGTTGGATATTCTTACTCTTCTAGGCCTTTTTATATATGAGTGTCTAATTTATGCTCATAAGAATGTAGAAGGAGTTGCATCAGACTATCATATTCACTCGTACGAGACACTTGGAAGATGACATACGCATTGATTTTCATAGATTGAAATAATCACAGAACAGGATCAAATACCTGTGTTGTAAGTTATTCAGTAAGTTGCCTAATGCTATAAGATTATTTCCAATGAATACATTCAAGACACGTATAAAGCAGATATTATTGTCGATAAATATGTAAAAATGGCAATATGTGCTGGAGTATTTTCTCAGGTTTTTCTTTTATTTTTTATTAAAAGTGTTTCGTTGATTTGTTTGAGGTTGGTGTTAGTATACATTTTTATTTGATATACTTTAAAATTTTGTATGTGTAGGTATTTTAGATTTCATTATTTTTATATAGGTAGAAGAAAATAAATTCTTTTTAAGAAGTGTGCAAAACTGTATAATGTTAATGAATTAATAAAGTTATCTTATCTTATCTAGTAAGGTCTTTTTCACGTTATTAACGTGAAGTAAGTTTTATACAATGATCTAGAAACCTGAAAAAAGTAGTTTCCAAATCTTATAATATTTGAATAAAGTATAAACTTTAAAATAAAAAAAATAAAAACACTTGGCTTATGTTTCACAATATAACAAATATTTAGATACTGTATTTAGCAGTAACGAAAAGTCGACATGTTTCGAGTTATGAACTCATTATCAAGACTGACTACAGGAGAGTATTACATCGTATTTTATAAAACAGAGAAAAGCAAAGATGATACCTGAAAATCAATTTGTTCGTTTACAAGGGGTAATTGACTATTATGGGCGGAACTTATTTCGAGAATTTCAAGAAGGTCAAGGCGCTGTCCTTTGTTACCTGAATGTAACAATTTGGATTTGTTGAAATTCAGGAAGTGATTGAATTTTATACAATGCTCAGAGAAGCCAGTGGTATTTTTGTTTTGTAAAATTGACTTTTTATGTTCTTCAACACGAATATTTCTATTCCTTCCTGTCTGTCCAATATAGAAAGCAGGACATTCGTCGCAAAATATTTTATAAACACCACTGTTTTCTCCGATGTTAGATTTTTCTTTATTATTGACCAAGAATGACTTCAAGTTTCTTTTATTTTTACAAATTGTTTTAACGTTATTTTTCGATAGTCTGTTACAAATTTTGCTACTCAAATTAGGCACATAATTTATTGGGAAGTATTTTTGTTCTTCATTAATAGTTTGCGTGGGGTATATTGAATGCAACAAATACTTTATTCGTTTTTTCCCAATGAGCTTGTCGATAAGACTTTCATTGTAACCGTTATTAGTGGCTAATAATTTAATTCAGTTTGAAAATTTGTGTCCGATATTGAAATAGTGAACAACCTATGTATGAACGAATGAAAAGCACTGAGTTTTATTTTAATGTGTTGGTTACTGTCGCTGTGAATTAAAGTATCTGTGAAAGTTGGTTTTCTATAAATGTTGAAAGTAAGAGAATTCAAATTCCTAGCAATCTGAAACGAATAAAGTATTTGTTGCATTCAATATACCCCACGCAAACTATTAATGAAGAACAAAAATACTTCCCAATAAATTATGTGCCTAATTTGAGTAGCAAAATTTGTAACAGACTATCGAAAAATAACGTTAAAACAATTTGTACAAATAAAAGAAACTTGAAGTCATTCTTGGTCAATAATAAAGAAAAATCTAACATCGGAGAAAACCGAATGTCCTGCTTTCTATATTGGACAGACAGGAAGGAATATAAATATTCGTGTTGAAGAACATAAAAAGTCAATTTTACAAAACAAAAATACCACTGGCTTCTCTGAGCATTGTATAAAATTCAATCACTTCCTGGATTTCAACAAACCAAATTGTTACATTCAGGTAACAAAGGAAAGCGCCTTGACCTTCTTGAAATTCTCGAAATAAGTTCCGCCCATAATAGTCAATTACCCCTTGTAAACGAACAAATTGATTTCCACTTATCACCTTTGCTTTTCTCTGTTTTATAAAATACCATGTAATACTGTAGTCAGTCTTGATAATGAGTTCATAACTCGAAACATGTCGACTTTTCGTTACTGCTAAATACAGTATCTAAATATTTTTTATATTGTGAAACATAAGCCAAGTGTTTTTTTATTTTAAAGTTTATACTTTATTCTTTATGATGTTTCACCAAGTGATGTGCGAGAATTCAATCTGTCACTTGTAATATTTCCCTAGAGTTTAAAATCAATCAAATGGTTATTGAATTGAACAACACATTTTTATAATTCTCAAATTTTAGTCCAGTGTCCTCCTACTAATTCTCGCGAAGGTCGAAACTAATTACGTTTCTATCAAAACCTGACCTACATAGAAGCTGACTTAACTTGGCGTATATAAAAACTCATAAATTTACATGCCGCCTTGATTCCGTCACGGCCAACCCCTATTCCGCGATGATATATGACGAAGCGTCTTGTTGTGTCCCCAAATGTGTTCTCGGTAATTCCTCCCAGACATCATGAATACGATGCGGAAGAATTTATTGTCTGGGAAAAGAAAGAGGTTACCATTGAATTCCCCATCCACCGCCCAACATAAATGAAATTTAGGGGAATGACAAGGAAGAATTTTTTAAGGAAACACATAAATGCTCATCTTTATTTCAGGCAGTGTCTTTTCGTCTAACCCGTCGGGTGTCTTTAATGGAGGCGCCTGTCATATCAACTGTCCAAGTGATGAATGAATAGATGAATTAACGTATGAAATGTATATGTTCGAATGAAAAGATGATGGAGTCCAGTACATCTCCCGCTTTTAGTTAATCAGGACGAGTTGGTAATCAATTATTTTCTGACTTGGTTGATGATATAAATCAGGCATGGTGCCGCGCTACACAAGTTAGACAGAAGATAGTTAAGCACATACAGTGGTGTAGATAGGGGGGGGGGATCAAGGGGATCAATCCCCCCCCATGAGCCTACGATATTAAATAGAACTGAATAAAAGTCTTCGTATCTATGTACGAATTTAAGTACCTTTACATGAAATTTACTAAGCACTAGCACCTCTTCTGCTATCATGTATGTGAAATTATAAAAAAAATCACCTAGATATGTTTTTGTGACGGCTGTGCAATTGAGTATTGTATAATTTCCGTGTTTCGAACAAGCAGTCTCGAAATAATATGAGCAAATAACATGTAGATAGTTTTTGAAAAGAATTAAGTTCCGTTCGGGAAAATTGTAAAAGTGATAAACACTTTACTGAAAGCAAAAAAAAACTAATAGAAATTTTCAACTCCCTGAACTGTAGGATAAATACCTATTTATAATTTTCTCAGAGGGGATACGGCCGAATACAGGTAATCTGGCTTGCGAAAGCCCCTTTGGGACACTTCAACAATAAACATTATTTAACTATATTAAATATGGAAATTAAGGAATGAAAAATTTCAGGTTCTTACTGGATAGGTGAATGAACAATAATCCAGCGACAAAAAATTTTTATAGCTATTTTTCGCGCATTAGTTATGCAATAGTTTTTTGCTGCTTTAACAAGAACATTGCAAATGTGTTAACTGTTAAACTATAAATCTGATTTTTTTTCCTGTCGTGGAGCTAGTTTAGAAAGACCTCAGAATAGATCCTCGTTGAAAAATTCGATTTTTTCAGTTTTTTACTAACAATTTACTTTGTTGCAAAATTAAACACTCTAATCATAAATTTTTTCCTGATTCTCTTATAAAAAACTCATTTATTCATAACAATTTTTTAAATAATAGGAGATGAACATTTAAAACAACCATTTCCATGTAGCTTCCGATAATAAAAAACGGGCCATTAAATTCATACAAGAAATTTCATTTTGATTTTGCAAAACTACGTAAATTGTTAATAAAAAACTGAAAAATTGAAATTTTCTATTTTTTCAACAGGGATTTACTTTAATAGCTCCAAGAATGAAAAAATCTCAGATCTATACTTCAACAGTTATCACAATTTTCATGTTCAAGCACCAACAAAATAGTTAATTAACTATTGCATAACTAATAGAAAAATTTCTATCATCGCCGGATTATAATTTATTCACCG
This sequence comes from Cynegetis impunctata, assembly GCA_030704885.1. Classification (NCBI taxonomy): domain Eukaryota; kingdom Metazoa; phylum Arthropoda; class Insecta; order Coleoptera; family Coccinellidae; genus Cynegetis; species Cynegetis impunctata. Next base: position 826,949 of record JARQZK010001460.1, on the reverse strand, counting down.
ATTCAGTAAATTTTCATATTTAATATGGTTGAATAATGTTCATTGTTGAAGTTACCTAAATGGGCGTGACTTGCCCAAACGAAGTTACCCCTTTTCAGCCGTATTTTTACCTCTCTGAGAAAATTATGAATGTTGACTCTACAGTTCCAGAAATTGAGTTTCTCTTTTAGGAAATTTCTTTTTCTTTTTGAATCTTTCTTCAGATTTCAAAAATCTAAATTATTTTTTGACATATTGGCAAAAAATCAATCTCTTTTCAGTAGGTATATTGTTTATAACTTTCGCTTGCGAATTTTTAATTCTTTATGTAGATGTATAACATCTACACGCTACTCCAAATCGAATAACACTTTGCTTTTGTTTTTCCGAAACTGCTGAAAAAAGTTGAACAAAAAAGCACTTGTTGACTATTTTTATTAACTCCAGGGACCAACAGTTTAACGCCGGTTACGAACGGCCTATGGGATTGACTCTAAGTCATTACCCAAAATTTTTGAACTACTAAATTCCGGACATACACTACACTCAAGAGCAAGGTGGGACTCGAACCCACAATCCTATGTTTACAAGCGATACACCTCACCGCTGGACTACCGAGGCCTCCTTGACTAGACTGAATATATTAAAAAGATTTTCGGTGTTTTTCAAGCATGATTTATACGAAGTTGACAAAGCAGCTGATAAATTCATCAAAACTGACAAGTTTTATCAAAAAATTTTTTACTGCCACACCTGCTGTTCTCGTTAGTTGAAAGTGTGGAAGAAATATTAAATTCGTCAAGGCGATGCTAAGTCTAAAAATTTTTTTTCTGCTCATTTTTCACTACATGAAAGATTACATGAAAGAATTTTACACAAAGTCATATCCCCCCCCATCGCAAAAAGCTATCTACGCCACTGAGCATATATATATATATATATATATATATATATATATATATATATATATATATATATATATATATATATATATATATATATATATAATAATAATAATAATAAAGAGTTTATTCAAATAATAGTTAGATACAATAAACTCTGTAAACCACAGAGGGAACATTTTGCAAAGAAAATATTTCCTGTGCGTGGTATCATAACACATCAATACAAATATTAATTATTCCATCTACAGATCAACATTGTCAGATTCAAATATTCAAAATTTAATTAGGTAGGCAATAGTCACAATCAGGTAAGTAATAGTACAATCCGGGTAGGTTTAATCACAGCAGAGAATTAGGCAAGTCATTTTCCGTATATTTCAAATTTTCATTTCAGGATACTCTCAATGGAATCATACTCAGATATCACCCACTCTTTAACTTTCTTTTTGAAACTTTTATAATTTCTAATTTTCTTTAGATGTACGGGAACGATGGCGAATAGTCGCGGTGCAGTGTACTGAAAAGAACGTTGCCCAATTCTCTTCTCACATCGTGATGTTTGCAGCTTGTTTTCTCTCTGTCTGGTATCGTACGGATGATTCAGTGCTGCAATCGAAATTTTTTTTGAGAATACCAGATATATTATAGAGCATGTCACTTGAATATCGCATGGTTTTTCCGTGTATTATTTTCAAAATCCATTTCTGAAGTATATTCAACCTTTCTAGGTGTGCATCGTACACTCCACCCTAGCCTAGAATTCCATACGATATGTGTGATTGCACGAGTGAGTTATATAAGATATAAAGGTATTTAATATCCTTGATGACATCTTTTAGGTACTTGAATTTTTGAAGCATACTCCGTAGTTTAACCACCACATTATTTATGTGATAATCCCATTTCAGGTGTCTGTCCATAGTGACACCAAGATACCGCACTTGACTCGTCTCCGGAATATTGAAATGACGATCAATGTTCAAAGGGCCCATTTCAGGAAGACCACTCTTGTATGAAGTGAAAGGCATATATTTCGTTTTCGTTTCATTAATAGTTAATTCATTGAATTCAAAATATTTCTTTATTTCAACAAAATCAGTTTCACTTTTTCCTTTCAAACTTTCCCATGAGTAAGAGCTGTACACTATGACCGTGTCATCCGCAAAACTGATGATTTTTCCACTCGATTGAAGTTTGAGAAGATTATTAATATACACTAGAAATAGAAGTGGTCCGATTACTGTGCCTTGAGGTACGCCATGTGTAATTAATCTTTCTGCACTTCTATATCCATTTATGTCCACGATCTGTCTACGGTTACTCAAATAACTGGCCAATAAATTATATGCTCTCCCTCGAAATCCACAATTGCCTAGCTTATCCAAAAGTTTTTTATGTGATATAGTATCAAATGCTTTAGCAAGATCTATAAAGATTGCTAATGTTGGAGTTTTTTTATCAAGGCAACTATATATACTTTTAGAAAGCTCCATTATAGCATCTTCTGTAGATTTTCCAGTTCTGAAACCATATTGAAATTTTGACAAAATATTATATTTATCTAGAAATCCTACTATGCGCTTTTTAAGTATTTTTTCTATAATCTTTGCTATATTTGATATTAAAGATATTGGTCTATAATTATTAACTCTTGTTCTCTCGCCACTTTTGTGTAGAGGTTTGATTACTCCTAGTTTTAAAATGTCAGGAAAACAGCCATACTCAAAACATTTATTGACAATATAAGAAATTGGAGAAGATATCTCCTTTTTCACCTCTCTTGAATATTCAGCCCTTATACTATCGTGACCTGGTGCTTTCTTCAGTTTGAGTGACTCTATGGTAGTTTCTACTTCTTCAGTTGTTGTAGGCTCAAGGAAAACGAGTTTCGTTGCAATTCATTCAATTCCTTGAAATTCTCCGGAATATTTATTTTAGATGCATAAGTTGGTCCTAGGTTTGTGAAGTATTGTTTAAAACAATCTGCAATTTGTTGTGGATTCTCTATTTTAATGCCATTATCATTTTCAACATAATCAATGTTAGTTTCTGGTTTCCGTTCACCACTTACGACTTTCCAGATTGCTGTCGATCGCGAGCAATTTTGGATATATTTTTGTTTTGCATTGTGGATTTTCTTAGCTAAAACTTTTTTACATTCCCTGTACTCTGCTTGCTGGTTTGGATTATTCGGATTTCTCTGCAGATTGTTGTATAGAGTGCTCTTGTTATTAATACATTTCAGAAGACTCGGAGTGATCCACTTCTTCCTCATAACTTTTTTGTTATTTATACGAATTGATGTAGTATTCTGCTGTAAATATTTATTAAATGTATCTATAAAAGATTTTGTCATATAATTGATATCATTTCCCTGTAATATTCCGAACCAGTTTTCATTCCTTAGGTTTTCCCTAAAATTTTTATAATCAATGTATTGTTTGTTCCTCTCCGTTCTTGATTTCAATACGATATCCCGCCGATTTCCATGAGTTAATTCTACGGATAAAATCACCGGATAATGATCAGTTATCATATAATTCAAAACATAACCGTTTAGGCTATCCACTCGTGTATCCCAGCCCTTAACAAAGAAGTGGTCCAAGCAAGTTCCACTCTCTGGTCGAGTAATAGTATTTATTAAGGAATTAAATCCATAAGTTTGCATTATATTCTTGTATTCACATGTGGTGATTTGATCTGATAAGAGATCGATATTTAAATCGCCGGTCACAATGTGTCTTCTGCATGAAGAATTGTTCTGAAGGTAAATCAACAATTCCTCATGGAAACGTAATATTGGATATTGTGGAGACTTATAAACGGCTGTCAACTTTGTGACAAAGTATGTGCCGCTATATATATTCACTTCAATTGCATTTATTTCACCAATACTAATTATTTTATAATCAGAAATGTATTTCTCTTTAATGTACACAACAACACCGTCGTTTCGATTGTAAGACCCGCTACTATAAAAACAATTGTAACCTGCTAAACTGAACAATTTCAAGTCATCAATTTGATGCGTCTCCGTCAAAACAATGACTTCATAATTATGCGATGCGTGTTCAAGAAAAAGTATAAATTCCTCAAAATTTTTGAAAATACTTCTTATATTCATTTGAATTATTTTGAATTTTTCATCGACCAAACATTTCCCCAAGTCATTTAAATTAATTTGCCTTGTGATATATGTGCGAAATTGAAAGTCTCTAATAAATTGGTCCATAATTATTTTTCCTTTCTTTCTTCAGAAGAAAAAAAATGAAAAGACGAATCACTCCAAACTCAACACCATCAAACAGAAAAAAAAAACTCGCAATCAGAAAAAAAAGAAACAAAAATAAATGGATTCTGAACTAAATACTTTTCAGTTTGAGGTGGAACAGTTTCTTAATTTCATTCTATGTTCAACTCCACCAATTGCAGTCTCCTGCTTCCTAGAATCGTTACCCTTCCGAAGCTCCTTTGTTCGAAGCTTCTGCGGATTTGCTCTCTCTATTTTGTAACAATATTTGCTGAAATCTGTTTGATTTATTTTCGACGCAGGTAATATCTCCACTATCTGTATCATACAATTCTTCCTCTGAACTAATTTTTTCTTGGGATAATACTTCTTCACTTATATCCAAATGATGTTTCCTGATGGCGCCTGTTGATGCCTGCGAACCTTCTAACTGATCTAATGTATATTCCCTTTCTCCCACAAATATTCTGTTTCTTCTTATGTATACTTTCTCTGAATTCTCAGATTTTACTTTTTCTAGTACCTTCTTTAATTCCTTCCTTTCTTCTATCTGGAGATGGGTCAGGTCGTTTGTTATCGATACCCCAGAACCTTTCAGTCTTCGAGAATTAGATAGGATTTTTTTCTTTACGAATTGTGAGACAAATTCCACTTTAACTGGACAATTTTCATTTTTACCCAACCGAAATGAATCAACAATATCTGACTCCTGTATTTCAACCTGAAGTAGACTATAAATTTTCTGACAAATGAAGCTAGGTGTTATGTCGGCCTTGTTCTTCAGTCCAAAAACAACTATGTTATTTTTCTTCGAGTTTCTTTGTACTTTTTCCAACTGGGCCTTGAGGTCCCTATTTTCTCCTTCCAGACTCGTTATTTAGTGATTCAAAGACAGGATTTCACTTGACAATCTGCTTTCGCTTGCGGTGATCAAATGTCTCAACTCATTTCTCGATTTTTTTACTTCAGGAAGAATCTCCTCCAACGTGTCACTCTTTGTTTCTAACATCATTCGGATGATACTTAGATGTGTGAACTCCTTTAGTGATGTTGTGGTACAGGTTTTTTTGCTTCTTTCCTTTGTTCGTATACTTCATGTACTTGTATTCACTCTTCTATAGCAAATTAAAATGAGGTTATATTTTGAGTTTCTTGTTACAAATCTCAATTTCCTTCGCTCACTACAATTTACTATATATTATTTATCAAATCCTCACAAATTCATACAAAACTTCAGCCTGAAATGCAATAACTTTTGATTTAAATTCGCACAATTTCTGTATGTCTTATCTCTGCAGATGGTCAACGCATATATATATATATATATATACATATATATATATATATATATATATATATATATATATATATATATATATATATATATATATATATATATATATATATATATATATATATATATATATATATATATATAATGACTAACAACAAAAAAGGAAGAAGGAAGAAAAACCGATAAGAGACACTGAAAGATAAAATTACAATGTGAGATATATCGAATGTGGTTGCTTGAAACTATATATATAATATAGGAACACATGTCATGTATAACAATAGCCATGATTTAAGACTTCCTGGAACTGTCATGTATAACAATAGACCTGCCATGATTTATGACCTTGAGCTGTCACCATCAATCATTTTTAATGGCTTTGGTTCAAGCTCTTCTACTTATATTATATATATATATATATATATATATATATATATATATATATATATATATATATATATATATAATATATATATATATATATATATATATATATATATATATATATAATGTCTAACAAAAAAAGGAAGAAGGAAGAAAAACTGATAAGAGACACTGAAAAATAAAATTACAATGATGTATCGAATGTGGTTGCTTGAAACTAGTACTACATTCAAAAACCATTGCATGAGATGTGGAAAGTCAAAAACCCTGGCTTCTGATAATTAATTGATGCTGATGCCAAAGTTGATTGACGAAATGTTCTACCTTTAGGATAAATAATATTTTATTAACGACTTATCTGACTTGAAGTTTGGAGGCTAATTTGGTAATATTTTTATAGTTTTAGTTTAGTATGAAACATGATAATATTTTATAGTAAAGACTGATTTAATTAATATATATTTGTTTCTATTCCAAAAAATCATAGTAGTAGTTTATCCTAGCACGAGGCAAGTATCCTCCAAACCATTTTTAACGTAAGGCTACTATCCGCTAGAGTAGTCAACTATCTTTTTTATGAGATGTCAAATAAAACAGCATATACTCAAATGTATACATTATTCATATATTAAAAAAAATAGGCTAGTATAATAGATTAAAGACCTGTGTTTAGAAATACATGTTGCATTATTCTTATTGAGTACACAACTATCCGGATTTTACCCTACTATAAATGTCCTTTCTTCGCAAAAGTATAGCAGTAATGACTTATATTGTACTGAACAGCACAAGACTAGTACCTGAAGGCTACCACAGCCTTCTTTAAATGAAACATAGTTATCTGTTTTTTGACTTTTCAGTTTTCCGAGAGAGTAACGAATTTCGTGACAAAACGTTATCTATTCAATAAACTCAAAATACATGTTTTAGCTAAAAAAAGACAAATAAATAACAATACGATGCAGGCATATATATATATATATATATATATATATATATATATATATATATATATATATATATATATATATATATATATATATATATATCTGGATAGTCAATTATCGTACTATCTATCTATCTACATATCTATCTATCAATCTATCTGACCCGGCAAACGTTGTTCTGCCATATAAATTATTTTTATCTATCCATCTTTATATCTATTCTATCTGCCAATGTATATCTAACTATCTATCTAGATAGTTATCTATCTTTCTATCTATCTGTCTATCTATTTTTTTATTTATCATTCTATCTATCAATCTATCTGACCCGGTTAACGTTGTTTTGCCATGAAAATTATTTTCATCTACTCCAGTGAGTTTAGAAGCTCTTACCGCACGCATTTTGAGTGAGTTAAGAGCTTCTTAACTCACGCATTTTTACTACCGCACTCTTTTTTTTCTTTTGAGAAGGACTACTAAATTCGTGTATTTGTTTATATCTATATTCGTTTTAATAGATATCATAGTACGTATCATTGAATAGTAAGCCCAAATAGACGAAGGCTTGTAAGTAGAGGATAAATTGGAAAAATATGCTATGAGTACCTTTTCATTTCCATAGTTTAGGACTTTTTTATCCGAACACCACTCTTCATACTTATGGTATACAGACTCATACTTCTGCCTGGATTTTTCTGGTAGCAATCCAGAAATGGCTCTCGATGCCTCTTCTTCAATAGCAGAAGGAATACTTTTCGAATCGCTCATTTTAGATTACAATTTTTGAAACTTGACTTTAAAGTGACATCAATATTATTTAATATTATATTGACATTGCCATGCATGGTGTTTCAGGTACTTATTTGAACAAAGGTATTAAGGTAAAATTAATTATAATAAAAATGAATCGTATAAAAATAAGTATCCCGGTTAGGAGTAGATAAAATATTGTACAATACACGCGAGTTAACCCCATTAAGACACTTGTGTGGTTACACAACTCGTGCTACGCACTCGTTGTGCAACTTTCACACGCGTATCTTAATGATGCTGTTAACTCACTTGTATCGTAATAGTATATTACATAATAAGTGTGGTAACTAGGTTTCTAGCACACGCTAAGTGAAGTTTGTAAAACGAGCTGCAGGCGAGTCTTTTCATTCACTTAAGTGTGCTAAAAACCTTTACCACGCGAGTTATGTATACTATTTCATCTACAACCGTTTGTTTTGATTAAATACAAATTAATTATAGTCTAAAATTTCCCAACTTGGTCACCAGCAATGTTTCAACTTTTTTTATTGTTATGAAAATTAGGATGTCATAGCGACAAAAAAAGCAACGCCACTTTGAAGTTGTCAGTCAAAATGTTAGTCGAAAATATGCAGATTTCACGGCTAGTTGAAGCTGCTACGGCGAACTTGCTACCACAGAAATCCGGAATTCGCTACGAAAAGGCCTATGATATGTTAATCGAATGGTGCTCCCATAAAAAAGTGGATAACATTAATGAAGATGTATTAATTGCCTATTTTGAAGATAAGTTCAAGGAAAAGAAGTCGCTTTGGTGCTATTATTCAATGCTGAAGTCCACCTTGTCCATAAAAAAGAACATGCAGATAGACAAATTTTCAAGATTAATAGCTTATTTGAAAAAAAAACCCATAGGCAATAAACCGAAGAAGTCCGAGGTTTTATCAACAAAAATTTGTTTAATAATTTTTTACCGCACGAGTAAGTTAAAATGATTTTTACGTCACTAGTGCGTTAAAGTAATCGTTACCGCACGAATATGGGTGTGTAAAAACATAATTTACGCACGGTTGTAGATGAATAACTATTATAATATTGTAACTACAACTTCACAGTTTTTGATTTCCATTATATTTTGTCAACATGACGATTGTTTCGCCAAACACAGTGGCTCCTTCAGATGTATAATAATTACTGTATGTATTATACATCTGAAGAAGCATTTGCCATGTTAACAAAATATAATGGAAATCAAAAACTGTGAAGTTTTATTTACAATATTATAATGGATTTTCATCAAGTATCGGCCCAATCAATTAGTTATTATTTTTATCTATCTATCTCTCTATCTATTCATCTATCTGCCGATGTATCTCTATCTATCCAGCTATCGATTTATCTATCTATCTATTTAGATAGTTATCTATCTATCTATCTAGATAGTTATATATCTATCTAGATAGTTATCTATCTATCTACCTATCTATCTATCTATCTATCTATCTATATATCTATCTATCTATCTAACTATCTATCATTCAATCTATCATTCTATCTGACCCGGCGAATGTGTTTAAATTATTAAAATGGCTATTAAAAAATATAGATTGTTGATAGAAGAGTGAAAATTTATAGTTGTATGTATTTTTCAATTCAACATCATAAAAAAATTAAAATAAAAAATGTTGTCCAAAAATTTTATAAAAATGTTTGGGGTGGACCACCCTAATCAATTAGGGGTATGAAAAATATATTACGGCCTATTCTCAGACCGACTATTGTTATTTTCGATTGCCCTTTCGCAACCCCATTGCAGATCTGTAGATAAATTTAAAAAAATGAAAATCGCGATGGAAAAATAGAGGTTGATCGTAGAAGGGTAAAAGTTTGAGAGTAATTTGAATTTTTTTATTCTAAGTCATGCAAAATGAAAAGAAAAATCTTGCCAAAAAATTAAAGTTTATAATTGACAAATAAAAAATAGAGGTTGATCATAGAGGGGTAAAAATTTTGGGTTGTATGTATTTTGGAATGCTGTATCATAAAAAATAGACCAAAAAATTATGTCTAAAAAATAAAAAAAATTGAGGGGATGAACATTTAGGGGAATGAAAAATAGATGTTGTCCGATTCGCAGACCTAACCGATATGCAGACAAAATTTCATGAGAATCGGTCGAGCCATTTCGGAGGAGTTTATATAGATATGTAAAGGAAGTAGTAATGCCAATGAATGAAAAAGAGAAATACCACATAAGGAATATTCACTAAATATTCCTTGTTCGTGATGAGATATAATTAAGATTACAATACAATATTAATAAACTATAATAAGCTAAGATAATCCATAAATACAACGACAAAATAATCAAGATAATTCACACACAGTAGGTACAATTTTCCATCAGCTAAATCAGTGATTCGATAAAACGTTACATATAGGATTAAGTATCGATATAGATGAGTCAGTATTGAAATAATAGAATCACACGCCCTTTCGCTGTGTCCAATACATCAAAATTTCTCAGACGGTCGACCCATTTATCATTCCGGACGACCCAAGCCAATAAAAAACATTACCAGCTCACGTATTTTGCAAGCGGCATACCTAATCACTCACCGCTGTATGCAGCATCCGCGCTCAACGCCGTTCTAACAATATTTCTCGTCTGATACCATCCAGTGCAAAACTCGATTATCCCGGATTATGACGACAAACATATAATGAAGTTACGGGAATACATTTCTCCGCAATTTCGGCGTTATATAGGACACGAAGGAATGCCTGAATTCAACAGGATCCATTTGAGTTTCATGTTTACACCAAAACTTTTCTCAGACAATGGGGATGTTTTCCTGTTTTTTATGCAACAAACAATTTCTAATATTGATCAATTTTTTTATGCGTGTTTGAGAATTTTGGATAATTCTGTGATAGTACTGGTTATTAAGCATTTTTGCTGATTTTGGAGAATTTTCAAACAGAATATATATATATATATATATATATATATATATATATATATATATATATATATATATATATATATATATATATATATATATATATATATATATATATATATAAATTTATATATATATATATATATATATAAAAATAAATATATATATATATATATATATATATATATATATATATATATATATATATATATATATATATATATATATATATATATATATATATATATATATATATATATAAATATATATGTCACCGGAAGATAATAAGATCCGCAAGTTTATAAATTTCCTAGGAAATTTATAAACTTTCGTAGGATTCTAAACGAGAGGTAAATTGTATTATTTTACGCCCACATTTTCGCAAATTTATCATTTTACGACGACTCGTGGTAAATTTATAAACAAACGGATATCCATTCGTAAGATTCCAAACAGTTAGACCAATCACAGAAGAGCTTTTGATTTTACGCTTCTTTAAAATACGGCAAATAACACACTGCTCTCTGGTAGGTCAATGTTGACAGTCTATCATTTTAATGACATTTTTAATTTTTTACTCTGTCCATTACGACTTCTTACTATTTTTGTAATGGCCACTATAAAACTTTAGTAGCTCTGTGGTAAATTTCACTTCGTCAAAAAAATTTCTGGCATTTACCGTACTATCTTCACCATTTTGGCTATCTGCAGCTTCCAGGTCGCTCATTATTGGTCTAGTTTAGTAAATTTAACAAAATAAAACTATTTTCACAGTTCCAACGCAGTTACAACATTAAAAACTTCACAAAAACACACGAGCAATCGGTTTGTTTATGTTCCGTGGCGAACAATTGCGCTGGAGAGGAAGGAGATGGAACACGTGACTTATTCAATCAATCAGAGCGCACAATGCGTTTGACTATTGCTTACTTATTATTTTACGTGTGAGTTCAAGAAGTTTATCAATTTGCGAAAATGTGGGCGTAAAATAATACAATTTATCTCTCGTTTAGAATCCTACTAAGGTTTATAAATTTCCTAGGAAATTTATAAACTTGCGTTTCTTGCTATTTTCCGGTGACATATATATATATATATATATATATATATATATATATATATATATATTATATATATATATATATATATATTATATATATATATATATATATATATATATATATATATATATAAAGTTGCATATTTTACAGGTCCATTATATGGATAAAAGAAATCTGATATAGCTTCTTAAGTTCTGGAGTTATACAGGAAAAATCGACAATGTCGAAATTCTTCTTTTGCCTATATCTTTTAACTTTAGGAATTTTTTAAAAACAGATTGTCACTTTGCCATTGCAACTTTTTGTTGGCTGTCCAAATATCTGAATAAAAATTGAATAAAAATTATATACGGGGTATCGTATAAATTGAGCCACTCTCAACTTTTAATTTTCAAATACGGACCTGTATTTTTAATTACATTTTTTTGAATGCGAAGAGTAATGTTTCATATTTTTGTAGTAGTTTCATCTGAATTACAGAGTGTTTTGAAAATATTGAACTATTTACAGTGAAATTTCAACATTTTTTTTCAAATTCCAGCTGTAATTGAAAAAATATATAATTCTTTTCAAAATCTTTCCAGGTTTCCATAGCAACTTTTTGTGGCATTTCCAAATATCTGAATGACATGTATATACAGGATATCGTACACATTGAGCAACCCTCAAGTTCCCATTTTCAAATACGGACCTGTATTTTTATTGCATTTCTTCAAATGCCAAGAGTCATGTTTCATATTGGCGTTTCATTTTTATCGAAATCATGAAATATTTTGGAAATACTGAACTTATACTAGGCATTCTATATCTTATTCTATGATATTTTTCTTAAATTACAGATGAAATTTTAAAAAAATTTTGAAATTTCAGTGTTAGTTGTTCAATACTTCCAAAATACTCTGTAATTCAGATGAAAATACTATTACAATATGAAACATGGCTGTTGGCATTTAAAAAAATGCAATTAAAATACAAGGTCCGTATTTGAAAATTAAAAGTTGAGGGTGGCCCGATTTATACAATACCCTGTATATAATTTTTATTCAGATATTTGGATAGCCTACAAAAATTTGCAATGGCAAAGTGACCATTTGTTTTTGAAAAAAATGTGTGTGTGTGTGTGTGTGTATGTGAGTGTGTGTGTGTGTGTGTGTGTGTGTGTGTGTGTGTGTGTGTGTGTGTGTGTGTGTGTGTGTGTGTGTGTGTGTGTGTGTGTGTGTGTGTGTGTGTGTGTGTATGTGAGTGTGTATACGTAACTTCTGAAGATCACATAATATCAAGAAATGTTGAAAACTATGCTTAAGAGGAAGTAACATCTGCAATTCAATATTGTATAAACTACAAAAGTAGAAATCGTAATCGTAAGGAAAAACAATACTGATAAATTGACACCGCCATTAGCTCGAGGCCGCTGCAGCAATAAATTACAGCAACAGTAAAGCCAGACTTGATCAATCGTAGCAAAATGAGAAAACTTGGAATAACCATAAGTATTATTTAATTAGAATAGGGCAGGTTGATCTTTCCCGACGGATCGGCAACTTTCTCGAAACTCTCAAAGTTTCAGAGATTTAGTTTAAATCTCGCGTCTGCATTGTTGCCGGGAGACTTTTCCCAAACTGAAATCTAATTACAAAATGAGACTGTCCTCATTATACGTACATTATTTGGGGAGACGAACAGGAAACAATCATTTTGAAAGCTCAATTTTCCGGTTCTTTGACAACGCGACGATGCGCTGCTTGAACATGATGATTTTGCATTTATTTTCTTCGCGAGCTTCTATCAAAGGATAATTGAGCTGAATTCGGGAAAAAAATTGGGAGTGATATCATGTGTTCTTTTTGAAATTTAAATTTGTTTGATGTTTGATTCCTTCTATCAATAATATTCTCTTTAACTTCACAGTTTTTGATTTTTACTATATTTTGTTAACATGACAATTGATTCGCCAATACACAGTGGCTTCTTCAGATGTATAATACATACTAACTTTTATAAGCAGAATATCGAAAGATGAAAGAAGAGAATATACAATAAGAATGGGGAAAAACCTAAACGTAATCACTTAGCAGGTAGAAAGTACAAACTGTTAATAATTTGGGAAAACACAATCGGCACAAATATTCATGACATCTAGAAAAGATTTAACAACGGTGAACTATTCATATCTAATTTTGTCATTTAACAAATTATTTGATTGTTTCATACTATTAATTTCCAGAGCTTCTAATAAATTGAGTTTATAACCTTTCTTTTCTATATGTAATATTTCAAATTCACTATAGTCTGTCCAGTCTAAGTTGGCGTGTACGTCACAGTCATGCGCGAATAACGACGCAAGGCTGCTTTCTGAAAAAGTAGTTATATGGTGATAGTGACCGGATCATCCATTTCGACAAATATTCTGTTCTTAATATATCAAATCGTATGTATCTCTCAAGAAAAACTAACATTTCGAGTAATGAAAATAAGTTGAATGTTTGTTAAGTTGTCATTTAATTGAAAATTTTGCAATGTTGTCGGACCCTCTCGACCAACGCGCCGGTAATCGGCATTTCACGTTTGACAGTCGCCGAGTAACCTAGAAGATTTTGTAATTAAGTTTGATTTATTGATCGATGAATATGGATTCCATATAGATAGACACTTCTGGTAGGGAATAATGGTCAATTTGAATTTACCGCTAAAAATCCCCGCCATGTCAAACATGCAAGATATCTCATTTTGTTGAAAATTGGGTCAGCTATTTAGATTTAAGATTATTTATTACGTCTGGCAACAGTGTTCACTATCGACGTCATATACAATTGGTGACGTACACGCCAACGGTCGCTGGACAGACTATATTAAAAATATGATTTGGTTCTAGGAGATATGATAGTAGAACCTAATTTTTGCTTGTCGTAACTTGTTTTATGTTATGATATTCGAACTCCTAAGTTCCTGATAGTTTGGCCAACATATACTTTAGGACATGAACTACAAGTTAGCTTATAGAGCCCTGATTTATTTTGTTGTGTAGTTTTATCATTTGAATTTTTAATATGTTTTGCAATGGTATTCTGAGTTTTAAATGCTATTTTTGAATTTCGATTTGACAAAATGGTTGAAATTTTGAGTGTTAGGTCACATATATAAGTTAATAATATAAAGTTTTTATCATTATCTATTACGTTCGGGGTTACACTTGAAAAATGGTGGCCTTATACAATCTTCTTGCTGAAATATTATCTACTATTTTAAGAGGATATCCATTATTGTGCGCTATTTGTTTTATGATCTGTTATTCTTAGTGTAATTTTTTTGTGATAACGGTATATTAATGAGTCTATTTATCATGCTATTAAATGCTGCTAATTTATGTTGTTAAGGATGTAAATCTTTTCTAGATTCAATATTGAATATTTGTGCCTATTGTGTTTTCGCAAGTCATTAACAGTTTGTACTTTCTATATGCTAAGTGATTACGTTTAGGTTTTTTCCCATTCTTTTTGTATATTCCCTTCTTTCATGTTTCAATATTTTCGTTGTAAAAGTTAGTATATGTATTATACATCTGAAGAAGTCACTGTGTATTGGAAAAACAATTGTCATGTTAACAAAATATAGTGAAAATCAAAAACTGTGAAGTTTTATTTACAATATTATATTCTACTGGATATAGTATATTACGTTACTAGTGTGGAAAGTGACCCATTTCACGTGAGTGGCACAATCCCACGTGTGTGAAATGGCACATTCCACACAAGTTATGTACACAATTTTTTCGTCCACAGATTAATGCATAATTGCAAAGCAATTAATATTTTTTCCGTCGACCTCTAAATAAAAGCTCACTTTAACGTACACGAAATTGATCATTAATGACCCATTTTAATGTGCAATTTTTCCTATTTTAATGTATGATTGTCATGGGCAACCAAACACAGAAGTATTCAACACGGAATAGTTGAATTATTCTGTGTCTGTACTGTTATTCCACAGAGAAAAGGAATTCATAATTCAAATCGAAAAATTTAACTCTATACAAAATAAAGTAGAAACTGCGGAAAAAATTTTATGCAATAATCGTTCGAAAGTAAATAACACTTCAGCTTCCACCAGTTCCACATATTCCTTATCGGATATTGTAGGTAATGTTGACTATTCAGAATGTCACATGTCTAATATTCCATCTATGAATTTCTCAAATTGTTCCATCGGGAGCATAAATATAAATATATCGAAATGAACATAGAAATTTATATTGTGTCAAGTGTATCTGTCATGCAAAATAAAAATTTATTTCAATTAAGAATGTATACTCAATTCATGATGAGGTCGACGGAAAAATCTTGTAATAAACTCGTTTATTAATGTAGCGATTAATGGTCTCGAACTATTAAGGCGCTCGCTCCGCTCACGCGTTAAAATATCTCAACCATTAATCGCTGTCATTAATAAACTAGTTTATTAAATAACTATTTCACTTTATTTTAAGAATAATTAGTCCATAATGTTGGGCATTGGATTCTATTGGAAAGTTCACCCATGTATACAAGCAAAACGTTTTCAGAAAAGGACGACCTCGGTAGACACGCGGTAAGGTGTACCGCTTGTGCCGTTTGTAAACCGAGGATTGTGGGTTCGAGTCCCACCTTGCTCTTGGATGTTGCGTATGTCCGGAATTTAGTATTTCTATATATATGATTAAATTGTTAAGTAATGTACATCGTTTACAAGCCCATTGGCCGTTCGGAACCAGCGATAAACTGTAGGTCCCCCGAGATAAAAAAATATACCTATTAAGGGGTGGATTTAAGTAAATTTGTTCGTTTAGTAATAGATCAGAATTCTTATACCTCTTATACCCAAAAGTTTAATTTCAATCCTCTATTATTTCTACGCAAAATATGGAAATATTCTTTAAATGAATGATTTTCATTTAGCAAATTATTATAATTTCAATTGGCTTACGATAAGAACAATTCTTCCGGCCAATTTATAAACAACAATAAATCAAAAACGGATAAACTCACAAAATCGGGTGTCGTAAATTATCATGTGATCGTAACAAAATGTATAAAGGTAGAACATTTAAATAACAAAAAAATAATTAAAGAACATGAACGCTGCTTCGTAAGCAGTAAGATAGATTCTAATTATTCTAATGAATTGGTAGATGAGAGTCATTCATTTAAAAAAAAAATTTATATAGAGATATACAGTATTGAAATTGAACTTTTGGGAAGTCCTAGAAATCAACAGGTATAAGAATTCTGATCGTATTTATACAATTTCGAAAGTATGAGATTTATCCAAGCATTTATTTATATTTTTGAAATATTATAAGGAAAACACCGACTACCTGAAACCAATATTAAACTCATTTAATATTGTAATTGTATGAATATAAGACACAATTTGGAAACTCTTATGATAAAGTGTATTATTTCAAATTAAAATGAAAAATTCGAATATAATTCCAAAAATTTTATCTCACTGTAAATATTCCAAAATGGTTCTCGCACCTGACTCCGGAGATGAAATTGTAACGTGTAAATTCTCCGCTTAACCGCTGCCACTGAATTCTACATTGAAATACCGTGATTCGCGCTATAAAATACGAGTTTATTTCTGTTTCACCGATGAATAATAGACTCGTCCAGTTAGGGATGACTTGCGTACGACGAGAATATCGAGATAGCGTCGGATTTGCACGTATATCATCTTCCTCTTTTGGCAAGTATCTATTGAAGATACAACATCGTTAAGTGTCAAATTATATTCAATATCAAAAGAACGAATATTCAGTAAATTAAAATTATTAAGTATCTGTGGCGTCTGATAGACGGTAAGTTATGAGAAGCAATCTAATTATTTCGTATAAATGCATTATCTTGAAAATCTGAATTGATTCCTTGTTTCAAATTCCGCCATTTCATTTTTTTTATTTATCTATATTAAATTATTTATCTTTCAATATTGAAATAATCATCTTACATTTCTTAATATAAAATATTTTTAATTTATTTGCTTATTTCATCCTCTCAATTTGACACAAGATTTTTGTAGGCTAACGATGGCAAATTTCACGTGGTCATATCTTATGTTCAGTTTAATGTTAGAACATATACTGTCTTTCTTAGCATCTTTGCTTGAGATCAATATAAATGTTAATTTGAATAGGCCATCGATAACCTACAGAGACTCGTGGAAGATTTCAAGTTTGTGATTGTATGTTGATTTGCCCCGAATTATTTTAGTCACTTTGGCTGGAGCTAGGAAGCATTTTGATTGGAACTAAAAAACCACTTTGGCAGGAACCATAAAGGAAATCTAACTGAAGCTACTATATAACCGCAGCTAGAACTACCAAGCAACTAGGGACGAATATTTCCAAGTGTGGGGACAAGAATCAAAAGAGTACAATCCACCTAGTATACAGTTAATAAAACGTCGATAGAAAATTAATGAAATAAACAGATAAGTCTCTTGTATATCATAAGAAAGTAGTAAATACCTTCATTTTATATATTGTTGTTATTTCTGAAAACTTACTAGAACCTATATATGTATAACCAATCCCTCAGCTCAGGGGCGTATTCACGGGGGTGGTACTGGGGGTAATTACCCCCCCAGAAGATAATTTGCAACACTAAATCTTCGAATGAAATTGAAAACATAAAATATATCAAACATTGTACGAAAACTAATGAAAAAGGTTTTTTTTCGTATTATTTGATATTCCACGTAGCATATAAAAGAAATAAATAAACAAACGAAATTTATCAGAATAGATAGATCATACCTAGATCAGTGAATCGCATGCGAAAGTTTGTGCGGTTGCATAAGTAAATTCAAGTAAATTGGCGATGCCTCGGCTTCACTAATTCAAAAGCAGGGGTGCGGGTTGTTGCATCGTTTGGTCCAAATTCTTCAATACAAATTATGAAAATTATACAAATTCAGAACTTATGTTATACATACTCACAATTATGGAAAGAATTCCGCCGATGACGATTTCTTATCTGCAGAAATAAAATCCACAGAATTTATATTAACATCCCTCGAGTTGTATGTTCTATGTGAATTCCCTACATCTGGTAAAACCTGAAGTGACGTACGTACGTTATATCTGATCTGATGCGCATTTCTTCCAGTTCATAGTTGATATTTGAAACTTGAATTGCTGATTTCTGAGAGATTATTAAGTGAAGAAAGATTTTATATTTGGTCATATACCAACATATTGTCAATGACCAACTAACATCCAATTCAAATACTCTTTTCACCTGATGTGATCTTTTTCACCTTTCTGATATTTTTCTTTCAAATTTTGAATAGCCTATTTCTTGGGTTCTCTTTTCCTTTGCTTGAGTTTTATATGTATTTCATTTCTTAACTTTTATGTATATTTTATATCTTCACATTTTATGATGAATATTGTATGTATATGTCCTCGCAATTATTTTATATTTTTTCGATGTAGAATAAAAATGTTGAATTATGGATGAGCTAAGATCAATCAACACCCTTACTTCCACCGCTTTTGCTTAGGCTGATTATCTTATAAATAGTTCAGGTCAACTCCCTAAAATTTGCCACTACCACCCCCAAACTCAATCTCTGGATACGCCACTGCCTCAGCTAGTTCGGGCATATAATAAAAAGGGAGAGTGGTTACAAAATCTCCAATCCTTTTTCCACAAACATAAAAAAACTCGTTTTTAACAGAACGTCAAGAATTATTGTTTTTCCTTCCATTTTTCGACTGAGGGATTGCGAGTTTTCCAGAATGGAAAAAACATACAAATATTTTATTCCGTGTATAATAAACGTATCTTACCCGGTGACGAAAGGTGAATAACGAAACGTAAAAGATAGATTTTTCGGGTTGGTTTGTCTATCCCGGTTTTATTTTGCCTGCGGTATCGCTTTCCCGATGTTCTCTCGCCAACTGGGATAGACTTTTCTTTTCGGTACGTTTACTACATGGTCATATATTACCTTTCACCTTCACTTTCGGAGTATTCGATCGAGTTTAATTCGTTTGTTTTTTTTGGTACCTACTATATACCATTCAGTTTGCTATTTACTGTTTTTTCCTTGATGAGAAGTGATGGTTGGTAGTTGAACGTTTTTCACGTTTTCTACATAATAGTAACCCATGTAATGAAGCGGAAGTGTAGTTACGTCTTGTTGAGTCTTTAAATATATATATATATATATATATATATATATATATATATATAAGACTAAACATATATATAATACTATTCGCTTTATATATATGGGTATTTACTAATATATACAAAACGTGAAAAACGTTAACTACCATACCATCACTTCTCATCGAGTAAAAACAGTCAAAAAGCAAACTGACACTTGCTTATGTACATGGGTAACAAAAAAAAACAAACGAATATATATAATCTATATATATATATATATATATTATATATATAATAAAACAGTATATATATATATATATATATTATATATAGTAGGTATATATATAATATATATAAACGAATATATATATATATATATATATATATAATATATATATATATATATATATATATATAAATTTTTGAGATAGTGTTGGGGCCATTTGCTATCTTTCCACTCTTGAATCCTGGGTCTTAAGAGTCTCGATTAAGAAGATATGCTTTTTTTAAATTTTTTTTCTCAAATTATCCAAAATCCAGCCTATCAACCCTCGTATGTTTTTTATTAATGTCTATAAAAACACTATTTCTTTTTAATATTATGTAGTGTATGCTTTTTCAAGTAATCAATAGTTTTTATTTCAATTAACAGTTCCAGAGATCAGTGGAAAGAACAATTTTATTTAAATTTAAATGAAAAAATTATGGTGTTTTGAAAGCAAGCTTTTCGGTAATTTGAGAAAAAAAATTAAAAAATCATGAATCCCTAACCTTGATTCTTCGGACCAAGCGTCCTAGGATGAAAAGGTAGCAAATGACCCCAACAATATATCCAAATATTTTGACGGTTGATTTGCCGAAAAGCCTTCATTTATTGATATAAACATATATATGTATATATATATATATATATATATATATATATATATATATATATATATATATATATATATATATATATATATATATATATATATATATATATATATATATCTATATATATCTATATATATATATATATATTATATAATATATATATATATATATATATATTTTTATATATAGTATATATATATAATATATATATTTATATTTATATATATTTATATATATATATATATATATATATATATATATATATATATATAAACACACATATAACGCAGCCAACCAGCTAAACTAGCTTCTCAGTTAACAGCCTACTACTTTTACTTGAGAGTTTAAGTGACGTATAAAATTACCAGACATCGCATCCAACATTTTCGTCCATTAAAATAAAAGAGCTATTGAAGTTACCTCTTAGCTGATAAAGTTTTGTTGAATAGTTGAGGAACGCTACATTTTAAAATCACAGAATGAGTTCACTGTAAATGTAATGAAATCTGGCCTGAGAACAAAATTGTTTATGGAAATTCGCGTCGTTCTCAAACTCAACTCAGCGCCGAGAGAAGCAATCAAGACGTCGAAAACATGCTGCGAGCCTGGATATAATGAAAACAAATCAACAAAATGGTCTGTGGGATGCTTCTTTGTGCAATATTTTAAAAATGCTTCATTCCATGAAATAATTGGAAGATCTATATGAATCTTCAATTGGAAATCAAACTAAAGCTGGTTTAGATGGATTTGATATTCCAACGTTTATACCTATAAAAATAGAGAAGCAGTTGCAAAATATGACACATTCACTCTTTTGTATGAATAATCATCAGCCAGCCAGTTTTCTAGATGTTATAATCGAAGCGTAGACTGAAAATCAATCCGCTAGTTGAACGGCGCCGCTTAGAAAATGGCTAGGCGGTTTATTGAAAGGCCCATTGAGCTAGTTGGCTGAGAGATATAGATATATATATATATATATATATATATATATATATATATATATATATATATATATATATATATATATATTTATATATATATATATATATATATATATATATATATATAATCTTGTGATAATTATTAGCAATAACAGGCTTGTTGAATCTTAAAAAACTCGATTTTATTAAAAAGTTGACGTTTCGCCACGACATTCGTGGCTTTATCAAAACTTTTTTTTTAATAAAATCGAGTTTTTTAAGATTCAACAAGCCTGTTATTGCTAATAATTATCAAGAGATTAGAAATAGTTCACAGGCAACAACAATTCGAATAAATAATATAAATATATATATATATATATATATATATATATATATATATATATATATATATATATATATATATATATATATATATATATATATATATATATGTATATATAGGGTGTCGCACCGGAAACTGAATCGATCGATATAGAACAAAGTACGGATCAGAAAATTCTGAAAATTTAAATAATTACTAATGTCGGTATGGCCAATCCAACCAAAATAATTACAAGCAACTGGCATTTCCGCTTATACCGGATGTCGATACCAACTTGCTTATGTCAAATGGAACACCCTATATATTTTAGGGTTTTCGAAAAGAACATAAAAATCTGAGTCGAAAATGTGAAGAACACCTTATGCCTAAACCTAACCTAAATTTGACATTTTATAGAAAATTTGATAGGTGCAATGGTTTACAAGAACCGGTATAACTTTCTTACTGTAAAAGATACTCATTTGCTTCTTTTCACATATAAAGAACACAAGACGAACTACGTTCTACAACTGAAATTAATTCAATAATATCATACCAAGTGTTCCGTTTTTTGCGTTACATTTCGTCAACTTCAAACCCAGAAAACTTGTTTAGGTCAAATGGAACACCCTGTATTTTTAGTCAAGTTATGTAAAATTGAATTCTCTTTTTTCTGATATCAGCATTGTGGGGTTTAAGGTTACAACTTTTTGAAATATTTGTGATTTTATTAGAAATTCATGAATTGTTGTAATCTTTTCATCAAAATACCCATGATTAGAAACAATCAGTCATTATCTTATGTCAAACAATGCCAGCACGTTTGAATTATACCAACGAAAACTTTTTCATTTGTTTATTGTGATAAAGTAATAACAAGTACTTGCAGCCCTTTTAAACTCACAAAAATTCTATCTTCTTAGGAAACCTGTTTCCTTTAATCCTTGAACCATATGGAATAAAAACGGATGAAACTTTTGTTTTAATAAGATTCTGTGAATTGAATCCAGAGCAGCTTGTCTTAATGACATCCTTGGAAATGCATGAAAATATGGCAGAATGACTATTTCTATGTTGTCATCATAAACAATAGGCTTTCTTCTTTGAATTATTGCCTTGACAGAGCCAAAAATTTTCCAGTATGCGTTTTACAGTGTTTGGTGACGGTTTCTGTCTTTCTGGATATCGAGTAGAAAATGTGCTGCAAGTTCTTGTTATTACCTTATTACATTCTACATAAATAATAAACAAATGTAAAAAGTCTTCGTGGGTATAATTTAAACGGGCAGGCATTGTTTGACATGAGATAATGACTGATTGTTTCTAATCATGGCTATTTTGATGAAATCATTACAACAATTCATGAATTTCTACTAAATCACAAATATTTCAAAAAGTTGTTACCTTAAACCCCACAAAACCTGCTAATATCAGAAAAAAAAATTCAATTTTACATAATTTGACGTAAAAAAATACATGGTGTTCCCTTTGACCTAAACAAGTTTTCGCGGTTTGAAGTAGATGAAATGTAACGCGAAAAACGGAACACTAGGTATGATATTATTGAATTGATTTCAATTGTAGAACGTAGTTCGTCTTGTGTTCTTTACATGTGAAAAGAAGCAAATGAGTATCTTTTACAATAAGAAAGGTATACCGGTTCTTGTGAACCATTGCACCTGTCAAATTTTCTATAAAGTGTCATATATCTCTGAAACGGCTAGGTTTAGGCATAGAGTATTCTTTACATTTTCGACTCAGAATTTTATGCTTTTCTAGAAAACCTTAAAATATATAGGGTGTTCCATTTGAAATAAGCAAGTTGGTATCGACTACCGGTATAAGCGAAAGTGCCAGCTGCTTGTAATTATTTTGATTGGATTGGCCATACCGACTTTAGTAATCATCTAAATTTTCAAAATTGTCTGATCCGTACTTTGTTCTATATCGATCGATTCAGTACCCGGTGCGACACCCTATATATATATATATATATATATATATATATATATATATATATATATATATATATATATATATATATATATATATACTAGCTGACCCGGCAGACGTTGTTCTGCCATATAAATTATTTTTATCTATTCATCTATCTGCCGATGTATATTTACCTATCTATCTATCTATCTAACTATCTATCTATCAATCTATCTGATCCGGCAAACGTTGTTTAAATTATTAAAATGGTTATTGAAAAAAAATTGGTTGTTGATAGAAGGGTGAAAATTTAGAGTATTTTTTAATGCAACATCATAAAAAAAAATTTATAAAAATGTTAATCATTAGCAGTATGAAAAATATATGACGACCTAATCTCAAACCGACTATTGTTATTTTCGATTGCCATTTGCAGACCTATTGCGGATATATAATAAAAAAAAAATGAAAATCGCGATGCAAAAATAAGTGTTGATCGTAGAAGAGTAAACAATTGAGAGTAATATGAAGTCATGACAAAATAAAAATGACAATCTTGCCAAAAAAATTGAAGTTTATAATTAACAAATAAAAAATAGGGGTTGATCGTGAAGGGGTCAAAATTTAGGTTTGTATGTATTTTTGAATGTTTTATCATAAAAAAATAGAACAAAAAATTTTGTCTTAAAAATAAATATAAAAATTTAACATTTAGGGGGACGCAAAATAGATTTTGTCGGATTCTCAGATCTAACCGATATGCACACAAAATTTCATGAGAATTGGTCGAGTCATTTCGAAGGAGTTTAACAAATAAAAAATAGGGGTTGATTGTAGAGGGGTGAAAATTTAGGGTTGTATGTATTTTTGAATGTTGTATCATAAAAAAAATTGAACATAAAATTTTGTCTGAAAAATAAAAAAAAATTTCAGGGGTAGAACACCCTTGATATTAATTAAAGGGGATGAATAATAGCGGTTGGCCGATTCGCAGACCTACCCGATATGTATTCAAAATTTCATGAGAATCCGTCAATCCGTTTCGGAGGAGTACGGTAACAAACTTTGTGACACGAGAATTTTATATATTAGATATATATATATATATATATATATATATATATATATATATATATATATACATATATATATATATATATATATATATATATATATATATTTATATATATATATATATATATATATATAAATACATACATATACATACATATACGAACGTCAAAATATCAACAAATGACATGCCTAATTGTCTACTATGAGAAGGAAAATGGAAGATATAGGAGCAATGAACCGATTTTAAAATCGATTTTTCATTATAATAAAATAATTTTTTCGTGAAAAATAAAATATTGTATGCACCACGTGCGTTACTAGATCTTAATGCCCATCGGGCGTTAGGATCTATATAACGCACTTGGTACATAAATAACTATTATTTTTCACTTGTATATTATTTGTTGATTTTACCTTACATACGGTTGGTATAAATACACTCATTATGCCCTAAGGCGTTATGGATCATAACGCCCTCTCATTGTACGAGGACAACTGAAGCAACTTCCATTGATTAAATACTTCATAATCCTTGTCGTATACGACTCTGGATTTCTCCGGCAATGAATTATTCGCAGTTTTGGCTGCATTTTCTATAACATTCTTGGGTAAATTCATTTTCATTTCCATTATTTCTATAAGACTACACAAAGAAAGCAGCAAAGACATTCACTGAATATGATGACAAAAATATTCACAAACGTCAAAATATCAACAAATGACATGCCTACTATGAGAAGGAAAATGGAAAGTATATAAGCAATGAAACGATTTTGAAATCGATTTTTCATTATCATAAAATAACTTTTCGTGGAAAATAAAATCTTGTATGCACCACGTGCGTTACTAGATCCTAACGCCCATCGGGCGTTAGGATATATATAACGCACTTGTTACATAAATAATTAAACTAAGCAAATTATCAGCCCGCAAACAGTGTTTCGAAAGTTTGAATCCTAATCAGAATGCTGCAACGTATTTAAAAAATAATAAATTTCAAAATGAAAATACAACACACAGAAAACCTTTCGGGATGTATGGTATTTGTCTTTCCTTCATTTAATTCAGTTACCAGGAGCAAATATAGTAAATTTTCATTGCATTTTTTTGTAGTATATATTTAACAGAAAATATTTTCAATTAACAATTTATGTGTCTATTATTCTTTTTTGAATTCGTAATTTGAGGTAATTTTTTCATTTCTCTACAAAAATATTTCAATAAAGAATGATTTTACTTACTCACATTATAATACTCATAGTTCATTCAAAAACTATGACAAACTGATTATTAAAATATATAAAAGAGCTCAGTTCACATAATTAAAC
Organism: Cynegetis impunctata; assembly: GCA_030704885.1. Lineage (NCBI taxonomy): Eukaryota > Metazoa > Arthropoda > Insecta > Coleoptera > Coccinellidae > Cynegetis > Cynegetis impunctata. The sequence continues at coordinate 800,793 of JARQZK010001460.1, read as the reverse complement.
TATAGATAACATATAGAAACAGATATATACTAATGGAAAATAATTATTTGATTTATAGAGGTGTTTTTTTCATGAACAAATATTCATAAGCTTCAGAAGCAATAAATCAAAATTGATAGCCATCATTCCAAATTACTGCCATATTTTATTACAATAATTAATGAGGGATAGATATAACATGAAAATATATACCAAAACTGTCATAACATAGTCGACTATGAATTATTTTCAATCACAGACTGAGAATCGGTAGCTTCGTTTGTATCGAAATATATAAAGATTCTCCGAATGAATAATGGATAAAATGCTGCAAATAAAGTTTATGACCCTAAGAAAACTTCACAAGTGATAAAAGTTCATTTGGAATTACCCCACATGCTGTGGGGTCATCTCTGACCCCCAAGGATTTGTTTTTTCGTTAATATTTGATTTAATATTTAAACTATATCTACGTTGATCATAACAACTTAAGAAAGATCAATTTAAGTAATAGATAAATATGAAACTGTATCTGGTTTTTGTCATTTCAATTCTCTAAATAGTTGATGGAATCCGTCGTTACTACGTGATAATTTAACATGATGAACAAAACTAAATTTGAATTTACAACGCTTATTATCACAAAATATTTAGAAAAATTTTAACACTGCGATTGCAATTTCGGTCACTAGACCATCATCGGGCACATTGAGTTAAGAACTGAATACAGAATTAAGTATAGATTTGCGCTTACGGGTGGGAAAGAATTATTGCAGGTACCTAGATAGACAAGAGGAACATATTTCAAGAAGGGCTAATCGAGTGAATTTCCCAAATTGGTACAATACAATGTTATTAGAAAGGTCGTTATTGTTTGAATACACTAAATATAGGAGAATATATCAAGTCAATCTGGTCGTTCAGCAAGATATCTTTTGCATTATGATTGAGTTTAAAAATTTCTAATGATTCTAAGTAAGTAAGTTTGGTTCCTTTTGGTAATTTGTGCATGATTTGAAAATTATCTATTTGTGGAAATGGGTGATGGTTTTCACGGCAATGATTGGAAAACGTTGAATCCGTTTTATTGTTCAAAAAAGATTGTTGGTGTTCTTTAAATCTTGTCTTGAACGATCGACCAGTCTGACCTATATATACTCCTTTACATACAGGACAAATCAACTTATAAACTCCTGAACTTACAAATTTTGAAGTTATATCTTTGGCATTGAATAAAAATCCTGAGAGTTTTGTCTTAGGTTTGAAAGCAATTTGAATACTACATTTAGGTATGACATAAGCAATTTTTTCTGTTAGAGGACCAAAATATGTTAAAGATGTGAATTTTTCCGATTTTTCTACTTTTGATTGAGGGTATATGCTGTTGTACGCTAGTTGACTACGTTTCTTGTTTATCATTTTATCTATCAAACTTGTATGAAAACCATTATTTAGAGCAATTATTTATATATTCGAAATTTCTTTTGCTAAATTTGTTACGGATAATGGAATTGAAAACGCTCTGTGGATCATTTTCCCACCCGTAAGCTCAAATCTATACTTAATTCTGTATTCAGTTCTTAACTCAATCTGCCCGATGATGATCTAGTGACCGAAATTGCAATCGCAGTGTTAAAATTTTTCAAAATATTTTGTGATAATAAGCGTAGTAAATTCAAATTTAGTTTTGTTCATTTCAATTCTCCCTTGAATTTTCGCAATTACCCCACTCACCCCTTTAGTATCTGCAATTTTTACTGATTGATACGCTCAGCTCCAATTTTCTTACATTGATAACATTACATATAATCCAGGTATTAAACTACTCTCTTAGATAAAACAACATTAGTGTTATACTGACCAAGTGATTTATATGTTGAATTATCACTATAATAGTGAACCATAAGCCAAGTGTGTATTCAGTTTTGAAATTTTCAGTGAAATCCTGGAATTTTCATATAATTTTAATTCAGGCTTCGTTCAAAAACTACACAATTTCTGAAATATCGTTCTGAAGCTCCTTAATGGAAAACCCTAATTATTAATTAACAAAACATGATCCCGTTCCGCTACCTCTAAAGTCTCGATTCACTGCACTTAATAAAAAATCCTCTTGCCGACGTCAAAACGGGGCTCATTATCGTCAAATCGCCCCATCTCATTAATTCACTTCTTTCCGGAATAGATATCCGGAATCCCCGTGACAAAGACGTGTTGATAATCTCCAGAGAACGAAGAAGGAGATGGTGTGGATGAAAGAATTACTCCGGGATTTTCCAAATACGCCGGAGCGTCTCCTTGATTAACTATCTCGACCTTATCTCGAGGAATAACGCGGAATCGATGCTGTGGATAGTGATCCTGTCGATCAACCTGGTAACTATATGTCGGGGTTGATGATGGTTGCTGATACTCATGGTGAGGGATCGGGGTAACTATAAACAAGAAATTAATGAGATAAAATATTTGAAAAACGGTTGATTTCAAATCAAATGCGTTTAAAATCATCAATCAAAATTCTGTTCTGAAAACTAACGTTTCATCATTCAATTGAACATCATCAGGAGTAGAGAGCGAACTGTCCATCTACTCATCGTCTGCTATTAATAAGTTAATTCTATGTTATAGTTACTAAGGTATAAAGGGTATTATGAGGATAATAACGATCGAGGTCGATGGTGTGTTTCCCGAGGGACTCTGTCCCGAGGGATATACGTTGACCGAGAAGCTAGGAGATACGTATAGGAAACCCTGATATAGTTTCAAAGGAAATCTTATTCTGCGTCCAAATATGTCATCGTATACAGGATGATCCATTTAACTTTAAGAAGTTATTCCATAAAAAATGTGCCCAAACTTTGATGCAATTTTTTTCACCACTCTGTAGAATATTGAAATAAAACTTTTATGTGGAAGTTAACTTAAACCTTTCAGCTATGCAGTGAATTCAGTTACGAGCAGCTCGCTACATTTTACAGGGTGTAAACAATTATTTAATTGTGGTCTGTATTTTTTAATTTATCAAAATAACTCAGAAACGGTCAGTTTTAGGTATAGGAAATATAACAGTAACTTACCTTTATTTGGTCTAAAGTATCTAAAAATATTTAAAAAATATAGGGTGTTCCATAACATGTTATATAACAAATATAACTTTGATATGTACTTTTTTTGCGTCACCCTGTATATTTCAAAATAATGTTGGAATATGCTCCTCATGGACCCACATATGACTGTGCTAAATTTTTTTTCCCACTCTTTTCATTTCTCATAGAAACACCGAGGCGAATGGGGTGGGCCATCCTGTATATTGTATAGAATGCCTAGGCATTATATACATTGCCAAAAACGTTCAGGCAATGTGTATAATACGATTCATTTCATAGATTGCCTAGGTATTGTATAAAATGCCAGAAGCGCATCAGGCAATGTGTATAACGAACGACCACGGGAAGGAGACGCATGCGCGGGGTGCGGGACTACCCCGTAAACAAGTTGCAGCTCGTTCGGTGTGTTAGTACGCAACACTCCTTTGTTCTATGCAGACGTATTTTATTAGTTTACGCATTGGTTCTAAACTAAATTATTAAGTGCGATCATTGATTGTGTTCGTGTGTGTGATTATTTAATGGAAAATGGCTACAGATCAGCGGTACTTACAAATGAAAGAAAGGTTTTACTCAGGACTGCTTACTAAAAGAGAATCGGCTTCTACAAAAAATCGAGTGTTCATTGATGATTTACGTTACACACAATTGTTGGAGGAAATAAGTATAGCAAAAACGTTAGACAAGAAAACTCTGCGTGATTATTGGTTGCTGAAACATTACGACGTGATCACTGTTGAACAAACCCGTGAGTTGATCTTTCCTGTAAATGCTCCGAACGCTGTTATCAAATACTATGTCTCTGATGATGAATTATTTCAAGTGATTCACGATGCACATAAGGATATTGGTCATGGAGGACGATACCGGATGTTAAAAGAATTTAGCCAGCGTTACAAAAATATAACCCGACATGATATTGAGCTCTACTTGCAGCTTTGTGAACCGTGCCTGCAAAAACAAAAAGGAATGAAAAAGGGAATTGTCGTGAAGCCCATACTGTCATCTGAGTTTGATTCCCGGTGTCAAGTTGATTTAATTGACTTTCAGTCACACCCTGATCGAGAATATAAGTTTATAATGGTTTACCACGATCACCTGACCAAATTTGTCATCCTCAGAGCACTCAAAACAAAACGTGCAGAAGAAGTAGCATACAATTTACTAGACATTTTCACATTGATTGGTGAACCAGCAATACTGCAATCCGACAACGGAAGAGAGTTTTCAAACCAAATAGTTAGTAAGCTAAAAACATACTGGCCACCTTTAAAAATAGTCCATGGTAAGCCTAGACACTCCCAGAGCCAGGGTAGTGTGGAAAGAGCAAACCAGGATGTTGAAAATATGTTAACAACTTGGCTTCAAAATAGCAATACTGATCGCTGGAGTATAAAAAGAACACCATACGAAGCTCTATTCGGTTCAAAAATCAAGGTTGGCATTTCTTTGCCGTTTAATGATGCTAATGTAGAGACCGAAGAGCAACTTGAAAAAGTAATTAATTTAGCACAGAGTAACCCTGTTGAGTCTGAAAATGAAAGAAACGAACAGATTGAAAACCATCCTTTGGAAAAACATGTCGTTATACAGGGAAATCCCGAAATCCACACAGAAACTTTAAGTGCCGAGAACAAACACGCGAATCTTGAAAACGTCGATGCTGAACCTGGCAATGTTCCAAATCAACCTTCCCCCCAATTACCTTCGTCCGTACTCAAATGCTGTGTTTGCTCTGGAGAGACCACGGGTGCTCATTCGTGTAGAACATGCAATAGTCCTATACATACTATTTGTGCTGCCCCAGAAACAAACGTACCAGAAGGCTTTGGGTCTAAAGTGATTTGCCCTTTATGCATGAAAACAGCATTAACTTTAGAAAACCGCAACAGTTCAAAAGATAATTTAGAGGAACAAGCCAAGAAAATGCTCAAAACTTCAGGAAAAAAATTTCCTCCGGTGATACCCGGTACCACGGTTAGGATTCCTGTTCCAGAAGTCGACAGAGGTCGTAGTGACGCCCGTAATATACTTGCAGTTGTCTTGAAAAAGACAGAAGATGAACTTTGGCACAAACCAAGGTATCATAAAAACACTGTTTTCTAGACAGCAATTTACTGTTTGTCAACAGAAATTAATAAGCGTGGAAGATGTCGCTAATCAGGATACAACAGTGCGCTACTTTGCAATCGACTGGAACAGGTCAAGGATTTTTCAAATGTACTTGCAAAGTAAACTGTGAAACCAAAAAGTGTTCATGCTTTAAGAATAAATTGCTGTGTACTTCAAAGTGTCACAATAGTTCATCTTGTAAGAATAAGTAACTGCTTTTAATATACTTGGCTACTTACAAGATGATGTTTTACTATTGAAATTAAAAACTTTGTATCTTAAAAAAAATATGTCTTAAAGGAAGAGTTATTAGAAGATTAAATTTTAATTAATTTAATAAAATTAAAGTTTAATAATGTTGATTTTGAACTCTAGTAGGTATAATAAAACTTTTAATAATATGTCATTGCTTTGATATCGTAGCGCATAGATTTTGTGTCGATTACTGCACTTGTGAAGATACTTAAGAAAATATTTTTCTTTTTGTTATTAAGTAAGTACCTACAAGGTTACTAGATTGCAATTTTAATATTACTTTATTTTAGTTCGTTCAAAGATGTTACCTAAGATTTTATTTCCGTTCAAATTATAATTATGTTACCAACAGTTTATTTAAAGTACTTATACGAAAACTGGTTGTTTTTTTTAATGTGAAATCGATTATGAAAAAACCATTACATGCATTACCTATGCTTCAACCTGCATTCTATACAATGCCTAGGTATTCTATACATTTCCTACGTAAAGTGTAAAATAGTTGAACTATTGAATATCATTTCATACATTGCCTGAACGACTCCGGCATTCTATACATTTCCTAGATATTGTATACAATGCCTGCATTATACACATTGCCTATAATATATATATATATATATATATATATATATATATATATATATATATATATATATATATATATATATATATGTATATATATATATATATAAATATGAAAGAATTTAAGTTTTTTTCATTTCCAAAAGTAAAACACCTCACATATTGTTACAATATCAGGGAAATAATCTTTATCTTTCTGAAGACGTACTTTTATGTGAGTTGAATGATAAAAGCATTAAAATTTCACACTTTACCCGCGAAAATAAACCCTGATGGCTGCGTTGGAGCTGGTGCATAAGCGACTGGCTTCCGGTTACCATAATCATAATCCTCAATGTGATTTTCGTGAATGGGAGTAGCTGGCGTCGACTTCAAACCAAGTTGCATGCCACCTTGATCATACACGTATCTTCCGCTGTCGTAATTTGAGTTCGTGTATTCATCAATCTGATTTCTGTAACAAAGAGAATATACTCGTTTTAAATTAAATCTGAATGGTCCTCACAATCGACCTGACATTCTTGCGATTCGTCGAATTGTTGGAAAATTGGAATCAGAATTGACACTACACGATAAGAAAATATCAACACGACATCCAAATGTAAGAAATGCAGAAAATATTGAAGCTGTAAGAGATTATGCTGAAGAAGATGCTAATGTTAGAATTTCTCATCGTTCAGAGCAACTGGGTCTTTAGACCAGGGTAGAAGCCTTTAAAAATTATAAAAAGTGAAACAAAATTATATTAGGAGGAATCTCATTATAAAAGGAGGAGAATATAATAAAAATGAAAGAAAAAATAATTTACGGGCGATCTGAGGTCGGGAAGGGAAAGAGGGTGAGTTTTTAAGGATAAAAAACGATTTATCTCGATTTCCGGAAAAACTACAAGTCCTATGGAAAAAAGTCAAATAGCAAAGTTGTAGGTAATAAAAATATCTACAACATTGGTAATCACACTTTTCTCACATAACCTAAAAATTTATGTTGAAAATTCAAAAAACCAGGGTTTTGGTTTTTTATTTTTATCTTTGACAGAAAAAAAATTTCAACGAAATTTGGTGAAAACTTACCTTTCTATGTCTCAAACACATTGTAATTTATTTGATTCGAAACATTTCATTTTTCACCTTATTTTGACTCACTTTTTCACATCGAAAAAGCACCCTAATTTTCAATCGAAAATTCTCCTGTCAAAATATCAGCTTTTTTCAAAAAGTTGGTGTTCTTTATGTACGCTAAAATCTCTACTTTTCGATGGTGTATACATTACTATAGTAAATGTACTGAGAAAATGCAAAAAATCGAAAAAAATCGAAGTCGAAATTTCAATTTGGCAGAAAAATGAAACGGTGGAAGAGATCAGAAATAAATATTTGCGCTATGTAGGAAGACATTACGCAGCAAGAAGCTTTATTGTTTGTGATGGGTACCTCGAAATTAAAAAATCAGTTACTGTCACAACAGTACCAGCAGTTAAGCCATCTAAAAGAGGAGAAAGTAGTCGTAGAAAAACTTCAGACAATACTCCAGAGTTCGATTATCAAAACCATACAAAAATACCATTTTTGCAAGAAAAATTTTTATCTAACGAGAAAAACAGGGACAAAATAACAAAAAAGTTAATACAAAGATTACAGTCACAAGGATTTTCCTGTAAACAAGTAGAAGAACATGCTGATGCTTACATAATTTCGATAATTGAACTCTGGAATATTGTCTGAGGTTTTTCTACGACTACGTTCTCCTCTTTTAGTTGAATTAACTGCTGGTACTGTTGTGACAGTAACTGTTTTTTATTTTCGAGGTACCCATCAAAAACAATATAGCTGCTTGCTGCATAATGTTTTCCTACATAGCGCAAATATTTATTCATGATCTCTTCCACTTTTTTATTTTTCTGCCAAATTAAAATTTCGAATTCGAGTTTTTTTCGTTTTTCTGCATTTTCTGAGAACATTTACTATAGTAATGCAGACACCATCGAAAAGTAGAGATTTCAACGAACATAAAGCACACCAACTTTTTGAACAAAGCTGATATTTTGACAGGAGAATTTCCGATTGAAAATTATGGTGCTTTTTGGATGTTGAGTCAAAATAAGGTGAAAAAAAGAATATTTCAAATCGAATAAATTTCAGTGTACTTGGGACATAAGAAGGTAGGTTTTAACCAAATTTCGTTAAAAAAAAAAAGTTTCACATAAATTTTGAGGTTATGTGAAAAAAGTGTGAATACAGAAGTTGTAGATCTTTTCATTACCTACTACTTTGCCATTTTTCATAGGAATTGTAGTTTTGCCGGAAATCGAGATAAATCGTTTTTCACCCTTGAAAACTCACCCCCTTCCCTTTCCCGACCTCAGATCGCCCATAAATTATTTTTCCTTTTATTTTTATTATATTCTCCTCCTTTTCTAATGGGTTTCAACCTACTATTATTTTTTTTTGGTTCCAAAAATTATCGACCCTGGTCTACTTACACAGACATCTACTTAGCGTATTTTGAGAAATTACTTCGGCTTACATCCGTATAAGATTGTACTGACTCAAGACCTGAAGCCTCTAGATCATCGGAAGCGTCCTGAGTTTGCTGAATGGGCATTAGAACAGCTTGACAATGACAATGATTTTGTTAACAGAATCATCTTTTCATATGAAGCTCATCATATGAAATATATGAATAAGACATATCAAGTATGGCTTTGTTAATACGCAAATTTGTCGGTTCTGGAGAGCTACTGATCCACAGGAGATTGTTGGGAAGCCAAAGCATCCTCAAATAGTAGGTAGAAGTGTGGAAAAAGGAAAAAGGAAACACACGTGTTTCATTCCTCCCTGAAGTATGTGTCAGGGAGGCGGGCAGCTTGAGTTTGGGATTAACTCCTTCAGCCAGATCAGAGGATACACTTGTATGCACAAGTGCATTAAGGATAGGTGAGACGGGATATTTATGGAAGATAGGAAGTGTGGGTAGGGTTCAGAGGATTAATACTGGTCCAGCATTCGCCTTGTAAGTTTGCAAGCAGTGACTTTCATCTCCATGAGGAAACCTCTGAAAAAAACTCATGGCAGACCAGTCGGCCCCGGGGTTTGAACCCGAGACCTCCCAAATACTAGCCAGCCTACCTAACATACTCGACTAACTAGCTTGGTAAAAGTGTGGTGTAGTTTATGGCATGGTGTAATCACACGACCATATTTTTTTTGAGATTGAGGACGGTCGAACAATTAACCCAAAAGGTGAACGCTATAGAGCAATGTTAACAAATTTTTGGAGGGTATAAATGGAATACATTGATTTGGACTAAATGTGGTTTCAACAAGATGGTGCCACAAGACACACTACTAGAGCAACCATCGACTTATTGGAAGAAAAGTTTGGGGAATCCATAATGTCAAAAAATGCAATTGTTACTGGCTTCCAAGAAGTTGTGATTTAACTCCTCTGGATTACTTTTTATGGGGATATTTGAAATCATTAGTGCAGATAAACCACGAAAACTTGAAGTATTGAAACAGAATATTGAGACTTGTATTTGTTAAATTAGACCAGATTTATTGCATAGAGTCATTGACGAATTCCCTTGTGTAACCTAGTCGAGGTGGTTGATTAGACATTAAATGATGTCTTATTCAGAACATAATTGTCACTCATCAAGTTGCAAAATATAATAAAATCATTTTTTTGTGTTTCATTATATTTTAAAATAATATCCTTGTTGAAAAACCCTATATATTTTATATAATTATATATATAACTGTAAACAATGTATTTGGTTATTTCAATATATTTAAGCGGAGACCTACCTTTGAGAACTAATTCATTTAGTAATATATATGAATATATATATATATATATATATATATATATATATATATATATATTTATTTATATATATTACTAAATGAATTAGTTTCAAACTAATGAAACTAATTCATTTAGTAATATATATATATATATATATATATATATATATATATATATATATATATATATATATATATATATATATATATATATACACATATATTATTAAATGAATTAGTTTTCAGAGGTAGGTCTCCGCTTAAATATATTGAAATGACCAAATACATTGTTTACAGTTTACAGCCATACCACGCTGAAAATGCCAGATCTCGACAGATCAGAAATAGAAATAGATTTATTCATGTTCACAACAAAGTTTTACAATAAGTCAAAATAATTTACAAAATATAATATCACAGTATTTTTAGTTAAAGTATAAAATTTAAAACAAATACATTTAAAATTATAAAATTTTAAATCATGGATGACAACAGATTCAAACAAAATCTGATAGGGAGATTTCTTCTGACAAGTACTCTTTCATATCATAGTATGGATTTTTTAAAAGAAAAGTTTTGACTTTTAATTTAAAACTGCCTTCTGTTAATTCCAAGAGCTCCTTAGGGAGTTTGTTAATAAATAAAACAGAGTAATAGTTTTCACTAAATTTGCAGGATTCTAGCCTCGGTGTGTCGAGGATAAAGGTGTCTGCATTTCTAGTTTCATAATTATGAACGTCAGAGTGTTTTTTAAGATTGTCTTTGTTTTTAAAAGCGAAACATAAGCATTCGTAAATATATAAGTTCGTAAGGGTAAAGAGGCCGAGTGATACAAATTACTGTCTAACATCGTCCCTGTAACGGAAACGAGTCATGAATCTTACTACGCGCCTTTGTAGAGCTAACAACCTCTGGGTGTGGCAGCAGTGACCCCAGCCCATGAGCCCGTATCTAAGGTGAGATAAAAAGAGTGTATGATAAGCCGAAAAAATAACCTCCTCCGGCACAAGGTCAACCAACTTTTTGATAAAATAGATGTACCTTGTGACTTTGGAAGCTATAGCATCAATGTGTGAATCCCATTTAAGAGTTGGATCCAGTGTGAAACCAAGAAATTTAAAACTACTGAAAATAGGTATGTTTTCTTCTTTACGATGAGTGAATTAAATGTTAGATGTTTTTTTTTTATTTAGCTTCAGTTGGTTTGCAATAAACCATTCCTGTAGCTGCAAGTCATGGTTTCTTGCCAGGTCCAACAGCTCCTGAATGGCTTCTTTTATTCTTAAAAGTGTTGTATCATCTGCAAAAAACACGAGATCTGCACCAGGAACCGCACCAACCAAATCATTTATAAATAACAAAAAGAGATCATTCCAATTATAAAAAAGAGGTTTTCGCAAATTGTTTCCTGGAAAGTGATCAAAAATTGTATTGACTCAACAAACAAACTGATGAAATCCACAATCATTATTAAATATTCAAAGGCAAATGTTACACTGTATTCAACAGAAAACATTGTTGTAGTAAAACCAACAGGTAGGAACTGCAATTTGTAAAACGACTGTATGCAAAATAAAATGTGTATTTATCATAGGTACCTTAAATTGTCATAATAATTAGGTTAGAAACATATTTTATAAAAATTTTAATTTTATATCAAATGTGTACCTAAATGATGTTTTGTTGAAGTTGAAGATCTCGTCAGATCTCTGGAGCCAAGCAGCGTAGGACTTACTAGGATAATTAGATGATCGCTTGGGAACACTAGGTGCCGTAAGTTTCTTTTATGCTCAGAATTATTTATCAGAATTTAAAATATATACTTATATATATATATATATATATATATATATATATATATATATATAATAAGTATATATATATATATATATATATATATATATATATATATATATATATATATATATAGATATATATACCTATCCCCAAAGACTGAGGATGGCAACGTCTACTTCGTGGGGCACTCATCATATCTTTCCGTATAGCCAAGTTTAATTATGCTAATCTGAGGGAACTTTTTATCTTCAACAATGATTCGCGGTTAAGAGGTCACACTCTCAAATTAAAAAAGGAGAAATTTACCACAAGACAGAGACAATATTTTTTGGCGAACCGTGTTTTCGAGGCGTGGAATGGCTTGCCAGGCGATGTTGTGAATTCTGAGTCGGTGAATAGTTTTAAAAACAAAATAGACATTTGCTTATTCAGTTAATTGTTTCTGTGCTTATATTAGTTGTTTTTTAGTTTCTTTCTTCATGCTTTGTATCAATTTGTTAATTTCTTTAGTTTTTAGGCTTACATGGGACTATGTCCTCAGCCTTCATTTATGTTTAATAATAATAATAATAACATTCAATTAAATGCTTTTGATGTTTTAAATTTTTCATAATGAAATAAAAAGTAGTTAAATTTTTTTTTCGAATGAATAAAAAACCTCGAAAATCCATATAAAAATGAGGTCTTTTTAAAAATTATTAGTTTTCATCTATTTATCTTTCATAGAGTATAATTATGAAGTATTTGAAGCTATTATCTACTTCTAATTATTTGTTATAATTCAAATAGTGGTTCAGTCAACTTCGAGGTGACTAATTCTCATGATTACGGCCATACCACGCTGAAAATGCCAGATCTCGTCAGATCTCTGAAGCCAAGCAGCGTCGGACGCGGTCAGTACTTGGATGGGTGACCGCTTGGGAACACCGCGTGCCGTAAGCTTTTTATTATTTATAGATCTTTCAATTCGTGATTACGCGAATCTGTAGACGATGTAATAAAAAGACGAAAACGTTCAGTTACGGCCATACCACGCTGAAAATGCCAGATCTCGTCAGATCTCTGAAGCCAAGCAGCGTCGGGCGCGGTCAGTACTTGGATGGGTGACCGCTTGGGAACACCGCGTGCCGTAAGCTTTTTATTATTTATAGATCTTTTAATTCGCGATTACGCGAATCTGTAGACGATGTAATAAAAAGACGAAAACGTTCGGTTACGGCCATACCACGCTGAAAATGCCAGATCTCGTCAGATCTCTGAAGCCAATTCTAAAGTGACCGTCGTAAGGGTAAGACGTTCGAAGCGAAGGGTAATAAACCGTCCATAAGGTGCGTTTAAAATCTGCAGCGTTTGGGGTTTCCCCAAAAACATACTGTGAAAGTGACTTATTAAATAGTTTTAGAATAGTGTATTTTATGAATGACAATTAGTAGTGAATTAAGTTAAGTGTAAATGGGACTACAAAAATGACATCGAAATTTCAAATTCAAACGGCCTAGAATCCATGATTCACATAATGAGGAGATTACACATCCTTTTACAAGGAAAATTCCCAAACTAGGCAAACATACTGCCGAAATTCAAACAAGAAATAAGTACGAAGTACTTTCCGAGAACGAACACGAAGTCAACGATATGGATACAGACTGTGAAGAAAATGAAAGCGAAGTTGAAAAACCGGGGCAAAATGTAAGCTCCAAAAAAAATTTAAAATTATACGGCGACCCCCGAGATCTACACGGACACTTGAAAAATCATAATGATTTTATCAATAATATCGCGATTATTGCAGAATGTAAATTTCACATAAAATATGGAAGAGAAACAAAAACAAACATTTTCATGGAGAACGAAAATGACTTTAAAAAAATTAAAAATTGCTTTAGAGGCTGAGGAAGTAGAATTTCACAGCTTCAGTTTAAAAAACTGAAAAAACTCACGCATTTGTTCTACACGGTCTAGATAACAAACCGGAAACAGCTGTAATTTCCCAAGAACTTAGGAAACATACAAGATAACGGCAAAGAAGTTTATCAAATGAAAGGAACTAGGAATCCACTATACATGGTTATAACTGACAATCAAACAACTCTTAAATCCTTACAAAAGTCCAGTGATACATAATCAACCACACAAAAGTCTATTGGACTAGACTTGTAAATAAGAAACAGGTCGTACAATGCCATCGATGCCAATTATGGGGACACGCGACTTCAAATTGCCATTGCGAAACCAGTGTGCTTAAAGTGCAGCCAAGGAACATTTAACGAGAAGATTGTACAAAAACCAATTTCCGAACCAGCAATATGTGCAAACTGCAACGGGGATCACCCCGCTAATAACGACAGATGCCCGTATATCAAAAAATCGTTCGAGGAAGAAAACCGGTAAATAACCCAAAAACTCCTGTGACGTACATTCCCAGCTCCAGTTCCAGCTGTAAACCAGTGGGAGAAAAGAAAATCAAAACAAAGTGTGAGTGAACAAATACTCGTTCCTTTCCAAATATGCAAAAACTGGTGAGCCCAATTTCAATGAATTAAAAAAAATGAATTTGATAAGTTGAAATAACCATATCAACATTAATAAATTTTTATTCAGCCCTCAAACATTTAAATTCAAATTTAGATAAAGCCAGTAATCTCACAGAGAAATTTCAAATATTCTCAGATTTTATCATGAACCTAGAAAATAATGGACTCTAATTATAAAATGTGCACGTGGAATTCAAATGGAGTTAAAATTAAAACTCAGGAGCTCTTACATTTTTTAAAACACCGTAAAATAGATATTATGTTAATTAATGAAACAAAACTAAAGCCTAGTCATAAATTTAAAATTAAGGGATATAAAGTAATAAGGAAAGACCGGCAAAATGTTCATGAAGGAAACAGAACAAATAATTTTTAGTAGAAAATCGACCAATAATAAAATAATTACTCCTTTAAAAGTAAACAGCCATATTATCAAACCAAAAGAGTCCGTTAAATACCTTGGAATAGAGTTAGACAAAAGACTGAACTTTAAAAAACACATATCCAAATCCATTGGCAAAGCGTATGCTGTAAATAGATCCCTATATTCTCTAATGCGCAAGAAAAGCAATCTAAATACAAAAAATAATCGACTCATCTATGCCTCCATAATAAGGCCAATCATACCGTACGCATCACCAGCCTGGTGCCATCTAAGACCGTGGCCTCATCGGCCGTTGCGGTCATTCCAAAATAAAATGTTTAGATTGATAACCAATAAAAACATATACACACGTATTGAGGAACTTCATCGACTAGCAAGGGTAGCCACTATTCGGGACCACATTAATCGTATGTCATCCAATTTCTATGAGAATCAGCTAAATGTCAACGATATAACAAAAAATATAACTCGAATTAGAGTTAATAACATTGATAAGGAACATAGACATACGTTGCCTTATCAAAACCTCCCAATTTTTAAGAAAATATTAAAATAATTTTCCAAATTTAACAGTTAATTAGTATTAACATTCAATTTTCTGAAGCAGGTTTTTAATCTTTGTTTTCCTGTAAATATTCTTTCTAAATTTATAAAACAACAATAATTTCTGAATAGCTGAACTAGTGCAAGGCTCTAACGAGCCACATAATAATAAAAATTTACATTGTAAGCTTTTATTTAAAGCAGGAATTGTAAACAAAATGACAAATTGTAAAAGCATATGTAATAGTATTAATTAATTTCTTTTCTGTATTGTTATATTATGTTTGTAAATCTGTTTGTATATAATTTTTAAATAAATATTTTTGAGTTGAGTTGATCTCTGAAGCCAAGCAGCGTCGGGCGCGGTCAGTACTTGGATGGGTGACCGCTTGGGAACACCGCGTGCCGTAAGCTTTTTATTATTTATAGATCTTTTAATTCGCGATTACGCGAATCTGTAGACGATGTAATAAAAAGACGAAAACGTTCGGTTACGGCCATACCACGCTGAAAATGCCAGATCTCGTCAGATCTCTGAAGCCAATTCTAAAGTGACCGTCGTAAGGGTAAGACGTTCGAAGCGAAGGGTAATAAACCGTCCATAAGGTGCGTTTAAAATCTGCAGCGTTTGGGGTTTCTTCAAAAACATACTGTGAAAGTGACTTATTAAATAGTTTTAGAATAGTGCATTTTATAAATGACAATTAGTAGTGAATTAAGTTAAGTGTAAATAGGACTACAAAAATGACATCGAAATTTCAAATTCATAAGAAACGGCCTAGAATCCATGATTCACATAATGAGGAGGTTACACATCCTTTTACAAGGAAAATTCCCAAACTAGGCAAACAAACTGCCGAAATTCAAACAAGAAATAAGTACGAAGTACTTTCCGAGAACGAACACGAAGATATTAACATTCAATTTTCTAAAGCAGGTTTTTAATCTTTGTTTTCCTGTAAATATTCTTTCTAAATTTATAAATCAACAATAATTTCTGAATAGCTGAACTAGTGCAAGGCTCTAACGAGCCACATAATAATAAAAATTTACATTGTAAGCTTTTGTTTAAAGCAGGAATTGTAAACAAAATGACAAATTGTAAAAGCATATGTAATAGTATTAATTTCTTTTCTGTATTGTTATATTATGTTTGTAAATCTGTTTGTATATAATTTTTAAATAAATATTTTTGAGTTGAGTTGAGTTGATCTCTGAAGCCAAGCAGCGTCGGGCGCGGTCAGTACTTGGATGGGTGACCGCTTGGGAACACCGTGTGCCGTAAGCTTTTTTTATGAAGAGGAAGAGCAATAAAATAAAATAAGATAATATCATGCACGCTTCATAGTTGTACTCTTTAGACGCTGCATATAAACAGCTGAGGTAACATGTGCATGCCTTACATTGCCTCATCCAAAAACTCTCTACTCTATCACGTGTACGATAATGCACGCGCAATGTTTTAATTGTTTTCTTGTTATCTAGATATGGATTCTTTTTTGAATAAATACTGGAAAACATATTCTTGAAACTGCTCTCCTACTGACAGTTTTTGATACTATTACATATATTTTGAGCAACTGTGTTTGTTAAGATTATATAGAATGTTATATTCATTACACTTTTGATATTCATGATTAAATACAAAAACCATGAATTAGGGGCCATCCATAAATAACGTCACACAAAATGTTTCCATTTAAATTTTAAATGTTCTTAGATAAAATTGACATATAGTTGAATATTTTAGATAATGGACAAAACAAAAGACCAATTAAAGAATGATAAATAAATTTCGCGTTTTAGTATTTCAAATTTTAACAACATGTGACGTAACAAGCTATTAGCCCCCCTGTCCCTTGTCATGCAATGTCATATTTCGTTAACTCCCTTCTCCTTCTTTGACGTGTGAAATTATTTATGGACGGTTCCTTACACTGATGATTAATTTGCATAAGCACGATTCGCGGTCCTCTAAACGAAAACGTTTTTCCTGGGTGGTTTAAAGTTACCCACGAATCTTTCTCCCTGATAGAGATTATTTCAAAAAATCGTTACTGCAGTTTCGAACTAACTTTCTTCATAGGATGAAGTTAAGTCATTTATTTTGTTATACCCTTTGTTTAATAGTTTTTAGGCTTCCGTACTAGAAGGGTGAAAACCGAACCCTATTACTAGGACTCCGCTGTCTGTCCGTCCGTCCGTCTGTCCATCCGTCTGTCTGTCACCAAGCTGTATCTCAAGAACCGCGATAGCTAGACAGTTGAAATTTTTATAAATTATGTATTTTTGTTGCCACTATAACAACAAATAATAAGAACGAAATAAAATAAGTATTTAAGGAGGGCTCCCAGTTAAAAAACGCTTTTTTTGCCTTTTTTTGCTCGATATCAATAATGGCAACAAGTAGTCACTTGAAATAATCACAAAATACTCAGTTGTACAGGGTGGCCAGATAATAATGCAAAGTGATGTATCTCGTAAACTATTCGTCGTAAAGACTAACGGTAAAAAATTTTATTACTAAAGTGGCCAAAACAAAATCCTTGAAATTATTTATATGTTTCCAAGATGGCCGTCAGGGGCATAAATGCCATCTAAAACTTACAAAGTGGTTTTTCTTTGAAATTTACCTAGTAAAGGTACCACAAAAACATATACTTTTTCAAAGTTAGCTCTATTCGAGTGAATTTTGTTTCACACCTTTTGACGTATCTATTGAAATCAGGCCCGGATACTCCCGTGTTTCATTTTCCGTTCGTTGTGCGCATGACGTCACTCACAACCTTATTTGTATTGCTGAGATAGCAGTTTTGTATGTTTTTCTCTATTTACGCGTTTATTTAATTAGAAAAAACTGTAGAGACAAAGTATGTTCGAAATGATCTGTCCTATCCCATAAAGACATAAAAGTTTTGAAATTTGTGATACTTATCACTCAAAACTCTTATTTTTTACTGTGAAATTTCTCTTCGAAGTATTATAACGCGATTTTCATTAAAACGGTGCAAGATAGAGTAAACTGGGAAAGGAACTAATTTGTAGAGCACAAAATTTCCTACATATCACGTATTCTACATTTGATTAATATTTATTAACTAACAACTTACTTATTCTTTTTCTTATTTTTTTGGGAATTAAACCAAAATATGTTTTTGTATTTTTTATTTCAACGTTCCGGTAGCCTTCTAGTTACCGTTGTGAAGATGAATTAAATTTTTAAACAATTTTTGGTCCCTATCAGACACAACGAAAAAGTTTGACAACAAGACAATCAATAATATTTTGAACCTTGTTGTCAAACCAGACAATTGGTTTTAACTTTTGATTATTTACTATTTTGGCTTTAAAATGTTCCATGTGAATATTTGATAAAGCTGGTGAGAGGCAAGAGCCCATGGCAGGACCAAAATTCTGTTCATAAAAATCGTTATTGACTTGAAAATATGTTTTCGTTATTTATAAGTAATGGGAACGTACAGAAGATATTAACAACTTAGATTACACATATCCAAGTGGCAACTGTCAAATCTCTGTTTTATTAGGATAAAGTCTCCTATATTTTAATCAAGTTATAGTTTTCTTCCACTTCCTTTCACGGGCAGTTTGCTCTGTCAAACTTTTTCGTTGTGTCTAATAGGAACCAAAAATTGTTGAAATAAAAAATACAAAAACATATTGTGGTTTAATTCCCAAAAAAATAAGAAAAAGAATAAGTAAGTTGTCAATTATTAAATATTAATAAAATGTAGAATACGTGATATGTAGGAAATTAAATGTTATCTTGAAATCCGGTAATTACTATTTCGAAACTATTTAAATGGAAAAATATGCCTGTGTAAAAATCATAAATAAAAGTCCACATTTTATAAAATGTTTTCACGTTTTTATTTAATCTCGCATTACCCTCCTAGACTAGTGTTGTAGTAAATTTTGTGCTCTACAAATTAGTTCCTTTTCTAGTTTACTCTATCTTGCACCGTTTTAATGAAAATCGCGTTTTAATACTTCGAAGAGAAATTTCAAAGTAAAAAATAAGAGTTTTGAGTGATAAATAGAGGAAAACATACAAAACTGCTATCTCAGCAATACAAATAAGGTCGAGTGACGTCACGCGTCTTATTAACGACCGCCCACTCATGCGCAATATCCTATCTTCTGTGGGTATATCGTGATTGAAATGAAGTGGTGTGGGTTGATTCTATGTTTTCTTGAATAAACAGCTGTAACTTCTAAACTCCTGAACGGATTTAAACAAAGTTGGTCTTGTTTGGAAAAGCATTCATTGGATCATCAAATCCGTCTTATCTGTCATATGTCAAATTTTTAGTGATGGCGCTTGAGCTCGTTTTTTGATATAATGTGTACATTTACTTCAATAATAAATAATAAAATTAAAATAAAATAAATATTTAGGGGGGCATAGTCAATGGTACAGAACCCTCCATGGTCGAGTCTGACTCTCACTTGGCCGCTTTTATTAATGTGATAACTAGACTCATTGTTTCTTAAGTGAATACTCTCAAAAATATAATCGACCTTCCTACCTGTAATAGTGCCCGTTTGGTATTTTTTGTTGCGGCTTCAAGATCTCATCCTGGTATTTGACATCCGCGTTATAGCCGTCCTTATCAGCCGTATATGACACAATTTGCACCCTTCCGTCTGGCAATTTCACTCTGTATTCTCCTCTCGTCGCCTTCTCGTTCTGTGATTGCGTGTGCGAAAAGTCGTCGCCCGTTAAATGGTCCACCACTTTGTAGGAGAACGCGTAGTTGTTTTGTTCCTGTGAGAAACAACATAATATAGAATGTAAAGGGGGATAGGATATACTATTACGTGGGGTTTTCTGCGACAATAAGGCTAAATTGCTGCTTCAATTTGTTTCATTGGGTGTTTCCTATTTCCCTGATATTTCTTTGATATCTCATTTTCTTATATCAACAATGTGTGTATTCGCATTGAAAATATGCATGGCGAGAAATATACAAATTACACAGGAGTACAAACATAAAATCAGCAGTACTTGTGAAATATAAAAATGATGAATAAAAGAGCAATAAAAACTTCTTTGAAAGATTAATACTTCAATATGTTATGAAATTTAGTTAAGATCTCTTAAGCACCAGTCTATTGTTGCGTTCTTAATTGAAATGGAAGTAAAAACACAATATTTTAATCAACTTAAACCATAGATGAACCAACTTCTTTAGTATCATCCTAAGGGTACGAACAGAACAAGTGGGTCGCAGTGGAGATTTAACGTGATGCCATCCAGGAGGTTTACATCGATGCTTTTGAAAATCAAATTAGATTGTTTCACATGGATGCTTACTGCGCGCTCTACAAGGATGCTTCCTTGTGATTGGTGTGTTCAAGGCCAAGTTGCCATCCCCCTCAACAGCAGCTCGCATAGAAGACGTGTGGCATCTGTCATTTCGTACGCTAGGGTACCCCCGTTGCCAGCTCTTTTGCGTATGTAAGTTTATTTTTGAATAATTCAAAGTGCTTAATATGAAAGAAGATTTCATAACCACTTGGTGACAGCTGACATTTCATCACTATCATCACTTACACAACGTCGCAGAAGCAAACCTTCCTTTCAATCAAATTTCATCAAACTACTTCACTTGAGAGTGGTCCTAGCTCGACAGAGCATCGCTGATGACCTCTTTACTATGTGCAGTCGACATCGACCGCGGCTCAACTAGTATCATCAACCGCGACCTCCACCTCCACCGCGACCCACTTGTCCTGTTCCTACCCTAACAACATAACACCCTTATTTAAAATTGATGAACTACATAACCAAAATCATCATCATAAACTCATAATGATTCTTTTGTGAGAAATAGCATGACATAGCAGGTAAAATCGTACAAACTACCTAATGTTTTTCGAATTTTCCCCGAAAATAATAGACTATTGCACCTGGAGAGATAGAAATATATATCATATATATATATATATATATATATATATATATATATATATATATATATCTATATATATATATATATATTTATATATATATATATATATATATATATATATATGTATATATATATATATATGTATATATATATATATATATATATATATATATATATATATATATATATATATATATATATATATATATATAAATATATATATATATATATATATATATATATATATATATATAAATACATTGTCCAACCGTGAGAGGGATTAGTGAAGAAACCCTCCTGCCAAACGCAAATTACAGCCACTAGCTGATATTTTATGTCCGTCTAACCTAATTTAACTTTATCCAAAAGTAGCTAAAGCTAGTGCCTTTTCAAAGTCGATTTAAAGACGCTGTTGAGTCAGTTTTTAAAGCATATCTCAAAAAATCGCTACCTAGAATCTTCAAACTTGGTATATTTATAACCCTGCAGTTATAATTTGTTTTATTGCCATCACTGCCGAATTTGGTTAAATTTTTGGTATTGAAGGTATCACTTTTTTGACAATTGAAACAGTGTTAATCGAAAAATTAAAATTGATTTTTCTCGAAAACCGTGCATTATTGCGAATTCAAACGGCACACTTTTTTTGGAAATAACCTTATAGTTTTTGAATTGAATGTTGAATTTGACGAAAAACTGATACGAAAGAAATTCACTAGATGTTCCTCCCACGTTGAACGCTTGCGATGGCAATAATAACGCGGGTTTTTATAATGTATATTTGCACTACTAGGGAAGAAAGTGCCACTTTTCCTATCGTAGGAGGTAGGTGAACATCAAAGAGAGGAAAAGGCACTCTACTCCCGTGTAATGCATATTATTCACAGCACAAATAACGAATTTATGTTTAATGTCACTGTCAGACAGCCACGGCATCCTACATATTCAAAATGAGGAGGAGGAAAAATATTTTTCCTCCCTATGGAGGAAAATACAAATATCCTCCCTGATGTGAGGAAGGAAATTGAGTACCTACTTTTTGTAGGGGTAAAATGAAAGCAATTGATCACTGCAGGGTTATAAAATGTACCAAGTTTGAAGTTTGCAACTAGCGGTTTTTGTGAAATATGCTTGAAAAATTGACTTAACCCTCTCGCTCACCTTGTCCTCAATTTAGGACAACCTACTTTGGATTTTTTCCTATGAAGTGCCGCTTGCTCTTACTTCTCTGTCACATTGTTCACAAGCTGATGGAAAAAAAATTCATTCATTTGAAATATAGGTTTCCGTAGGGTAGCTGTGATAGCAGTGTAGCGCTCTACTGTTTATTTTTTTTAATGTTATATTCGTTAGACCACGTGTTTGAAAACTGTTTGTTCACGTTCACAATAAGTGTAGACTTGTTCCAAAGTAATTGTGTTTGGTGATTTTTGTGAATATTGTAATCAGCGATTTTTGAAAGTGTGGTGTCCTAATTTGAGGACATTGTGAGCTAGCGGCAAACGCAACATCTAGGTAAATATAACAGCACTTTTATTTTATTGCTGCAAAAGTTAAATTTTATACATTTTAGTACTTCGAAAATGGACCATTCATGAAATACCATACCCTGTAATGTTATTTTAATAAAACATATTAATATTTTACCGTCTGAACATATTTCTGAAAATTTTTTGTCTTCCATCTGCTCATGATGTCCTCAATTGGGGACATGTCATAGTGCCCATCAGCTCATGATGTCCTCAATTGGGGACATGTCATAGTGCCCAAACGGAGCATTTTGAAAATCTGAATTTAACATCAAAAATTTTCAAAAAATCATAAGTTGCATCACAGTAAATTTCAGATTTTTCGCTCCAATAGTTTTAATTCGTGACCGAGAGGGTTGAGAGCGTCATATACAAAGGGCTTCCTTTTGGATAAAGGTAAATCAGGTTAGATGGACATAAAATCACATCTAGTATCTGTAGTTTGCGTTTGGTAGGAGAGTTTGTGAACATCCTGTATTTATCATAATGATTGCTCTAAGTATGATTGATTCTGTTTGACTGAGTTTCCATAGATTATTTGAACTTCTAGCAAGCCAACTATAAACTTTCGTTCAATAATATTCGAATCTGTGCAAACAAAGGAGAAATTAAAATCTTTATGAAGATTCTCGCCATAAAGGCATGATGAATTAGAAGTATATATGTAGGCCTAGCAATAGGGATTTAAACATGACATAAATTTTACCTGTTAACGGACTGTGCCGGCGTGTGCAGAGGAGTCGTGAGATCAATTGTGACATGTTTTGGACTCGCAAATATTAGCAGGGAATTTGTTATAAACATTTTTAACGAAAAAAAGGCACTTTTTTTAGTTTTTTGCGAATAACTCAACGAATAATGAAGCAATCTTGATGCTATCAATAGACAAAATGTAGGTAATAAAATTACGAACAAAACTAGACCTCGAGCGACCTGATCGGATGATTAAAACCCGAGAAAATCCCGGAAAAGTAGAAAATTCAACGTTTTTTAAAAAATTCTTAAGTTTGTTTCTTTTCATTTTTTAGGACTGAATCTTCGGGGAATTGTAGTAATGTTTATGCACTTTACGTGTGCAAAAATCGAACGCTGTGACTTAATTAGTTTTGTTGCAATTGCAATACAAACTTTTTAAGCGGTATTTTGCAAAATTCATAGTTGCGTCAGGGATTGTCCGATTTTAATTTTGAAAACGGTTTTAAAAAATATAGATTCCGTACAACAAATCGCATATTCTGGTTTTTCATCAAAATTATGGGAAGTACCTTAGAACAGCCGGGAAAGTCGGCTGGAAACGGCTAAGCGCGCGGATCCGCTCGAGTGGTGGGGAAAGAAGGAGTTGAGGAGAGGCGCGTATAGGGATACGCCACGGCGCGCTTGTAATTTTTACATTTGAATATTTCAGCAACCATGAAAGCTATCTTAATAATTTTTTTTTAATTGTTCATTTATAAAGACATTTATTCCCATATCATTAAAATAAAGTTCAAATAATTTCAAATTTCGAAATTTGTACGCTTAACTTTCAATTATTTATAAATTCTGAGTAAATAATCAATTTCCTCGAGTTCGTTAGACCCCAATTAAAAAAAAATTATTAAGATAGCTTTCATGGTTGCTGAAATATTCAAATGTAAAAATTACAAGCGCGCCGCGGCGTATTTCTATACGCGCATCTCCTCAACTCCTTCTTCCCCCACCACTCGAGCGGATCCGCGCGCTTAGCCGTTTTCAGCCGACTTTCCCGGCTGTTCTAAGGTACTTCCCATAATTTTGATGAAAAACCAGAATATACGATTTGTTGTACGGAATCTATATTTTTCAAAACCGTTTTCAAAATTAAAATCGGACAATCACTGACGCAACTATGAATTTTGCAAAATACCGCTTAAAAAGTTTGTATTGCAATTGCAACAAAACTAATTAAGTCACAGCGTTCGATTTTTGCACACGTAAAGTGCATAAACATTACTACAATTCCCCGAAGATTCAGTCCTAAAAAATGAAAAGAAACAAACTTATGAATTTTTTAAAAAACGTTGAATTTTCTACTTTTCCGGGATTTTCTCGGGTTTTAATCATCCGATCAGGTCGCTCGAGGTCTAGTTTTGTTCGTAATTTTATTACCTACATTTTGTCTATTGATAGCATCAAGATTGCTTCATTATTCGTTGAGTTATTCGCAAAAAACTAAAAAAAGTGCCTTTTTTTCGTTAAAAATGTTTATAACAAATTCCCTGCTAATATTTGCGAGTCCAAAACATGTCACAATTGATCTCACGACTCCTCTGCACACGCCGGCACAGTCCGTTAACAGGTAAAATTTATGTCAAAAAAACACTCATTTGATGCCCTATTGCTTGGCCTAATGTTAAAATGAAGCTTGATCCATAATTAATTCTATCGACAATTTAATTACATACAATAATATTGATGTTTCAAACGAACTCATATCTCACATTGATAGATAGCAATCATTGCATCATATACATAGTCGTAAATTAAACGAAAATACACATATTTATATGTAGCATCATTTGCATTGTGTTCATATCATACGTTCCCACCATTCACAATTAGCTGAATAAAGCAGTGAAATAAATATGGAATTTATTACGTATTTTGAAATTTATTTGAATATTCATGTTGATTTTTATATGGCAATAGACATACGAAATGCAGCATATTTATGCAGACCCATTTTTGTTTTATTGGTGAGAATAACAGTCGGATTAGTTTTTTAGCTAGACCGTTGGAGTATATTTGTTCATAACAATAATTGAAGTGAAATTAATTATTACTTTGGTCTCTGATTTTGAACTGTAAACTTCATCTGCATGATTGAAACGTTAATTTTCAACTAACTACTGGAATCGAATAAAGAGAATAAAGTATAAACTTTAAAATAAAATACACTTGGCTTATGTTTCACTATATAAAAATATTTAGATCCTGTATTTAGCAGTGAAGAATAGTCGACATGTTTCGAGTTATGAACTCATTATCAAGACTATTATTACATCTTATTTTATAAAACATACAATAGCAAAAGTGATACCTGAAAATCAATTTGTTCATTTACAAGGGGTAATTTACTATTATGGGCGGAACTCATTTCGAGAATTTCAAGAAGGTCAAGGCGCTTTCATTTGTTACCTGAATGTAACAATTGGGTTTTGTTGAAATCCAGGAAATGATTTAATTTTATACAATATTCGGAGAAGCCAGTGGTATTTTTATCTTGTAAAATTGACTTTTTATGTTCTTCAATACGAGTTTTTATATTCCTTCCTGTCTGTCCAATATAGAAAGCAGGACATTCGTCGCAAAATATTTTGTAAACACCACTGTTTTCTCCGTTATCTCTAAATGTCAGATTTTTCTTTATTATTGACGAAGAATGACTTCAAGTTTCCTTTATTTGTACAAATTGTTTTAACGTTATTTTTCGATAGTCTGTTACAAATTTTGCTATCCAAATTCGGCACATAATTTATTGTGAAGTATTTTTCTTCTTCTTTAATAGTTTGCGTGGGGTAGATTAAATGCAACAGATTCTTTATTCGTTTTTTTCCGAGAATACAATCTCAGTTAAATAAAGAGAGGCGAGAATTTGTATTTAATGGAAAGCAATACACCTGACATTATTGAATATTGTGTGAACCGATTTTTCTTCAATTGGGGTATATATAGGGTTGCCATCCGTCCGGGATTTCCCGGATTTGTCCTAATTTATGGGTAAAACCGGGTAAAACCCGAACAAATTTTGTGTCAGGGCAGTCCCGATTGATTGAAAGATGAGCAATATATTAAAACAAATCTTAGTTAAAAATTAATTTATAATCGTAAGCCGCCTACAAGTTAAATCCAGAGAGAAACTTGCTAAATACACAGACGGTTTGTGCACAAACCAAAATAAAGTATAATTTTAAAGATTTGTGTTGCTCCTACTCTTAAAAATTCCTGATGGAGATAGAAAGAAAGATATTTTGGCAGAAATTGGAAAGTCTGAAAAATATCAAGTTCAGTTAAATTAGTGAAAAGAACTCAATCTCGTTAAAATTAAAACTTGTTACACACTTTAAAGTTATACTTAATAAATAATTTAGGCTTTTGGTTACCTAACCTGTCTAACCGAACTAGATGACCTATCCTATAATTTGTTGTTACAATGTAGAATGTAGTCTATTTGATCGATTTTGATCTACTTAAAATTATCATTATAAGTTGTTTTTTATTTGATGATACCAAAAAAAAAGAGTTTTTTTGATTATTTTTTTACCAGATTACCTACCTCGAAAAGAGAAAACTGTTAACTGTATTGTATTGGTAGGTAGTTTATTTGTTTTTCGTTGTTTTGTTTATATCGCAACAAGCGGTTTGGAGAAATGAAAAAATTAAAATATAAACGATGTTTCATTTATTCGAAAAAAATATAATTCAGAGTGTCCGGAAAAGAACAAAATCTCACCCAAATGTCCGGGGTTTTTAAAGTTTTTGTCCGGCTTCAGCAATTTAGTTGTTGGCAACCCTAGGTATATATCGAGTTTAGTTCATGAAAAATAAACAAGTTGATCATAGTCGATTTTATATATCTCATGAAGTGAGAAAAGAATCTTCTTCAGTAAATGAAAATTATTAAACATTCCTCCAAGGGAGCTATATGTGTAACAGTCTATTATAGAAAACGTCAAGTCATCCCGACTCAAAATCAGCATACAGCTGTTTCTATCCTATTATATCTCTTCAGGGCAGGTTATTTAACTTGTAGTGAATCAACGTGGCTCCGTAGCTTAGTGGTCAGTACGTTGGACTACTGAACAGAAGGTCCACGGATCGAATCCCGGCCGAACCAACGAATTATTGCGGAGCCACCTCTCGGAAGGCAATGGCAAACCACCGAGTAGTATTCTGTCTTGTAAAACCTCTCTATAAAGACGTTCGGAACCGTCGTAAAACTGTTCGGATTCAGACAAGGACACTCCTCGGAACAACAAGTACTGCGAATAGTAGAAACGATTACAAAAGGATTCCAAATTAAAGCCATGACAGGCGCGGTGTTCCTAGATGTAGCAAGAGCCTTCGACAGAGTTTGGCAAGACGGACTTGTATGCAAAATGCATCACGCGAGATATAAACTAAAGACCTGTAAATTGTTAAACAACTACATGAGCGGCAGAACGTTTAGTGTAAAAATTGGCAATACAAGATCTCAACCAAGAAATACAGAAGCAGGGGTTCCCCAGGGATCCGTACTAGGCCCACTGCTGTACCTGATATATACTCACGACATTCCTTAGACAACGAATACAAGATTATCCCTGTATGCTGACGATACTGCCATAACCAGCACACATAGAAACGTAGGAATAATATGTAAAAGGCTACAAGAAGAGATGAACCAAATCTCGAAATGGTGCGTAAAATGGAAGATAGGAATCAATGGCCAGAAGAGCCAGGCAATCTTATTCCAGAAAAGGATGCAAAAACCAATAGAAAACATAAAGATAGAAAACAACGATATTCAATGGTCTAAGGAAGTTACTTACCTGGGAGTAACTATGGATGCGAGATCAACATGGAGAAAACATGTAAACAAAGCAGTACAAAAGACAAAAGCAGCAATGGCGCAGCTGTATCCACTCATCAATAAGAAGAGCAAGATGACGAACAGAGTCAAGATAGCCCTGATAAGGGCCATAGCCAGACCACAACTGACGTACGG
>JARQZK010001460.1:762500-770000 GCA_030704885.1 Cynegetis impunctata | reverse complement strand
AATAAGACTCAGTGCCCCATTTGCAAATCCGTACCTACCCAACTTGTCAAGAAGGCCCTGCGGCGAGACACAGTCGAAGGCCTTACTTGAATCTAGGAATATCGACAAAGAAAACAAGCCCTCCTCAAAGCATCCCAGTGCGTACTCCACAAAACGAAGGACAGCATCGCAAGTGCTCAACTTCCTTCTGAATCCAAATTGATTATCACATAAAAGGTTATATGTTTCAAAGTGTTGTATTATCTGCATATACATCAATTTTTCGAAAACTCTAGAAAATACAGGCAGAAGAGCAACCGGTCTATAATTTGACATTACATTCTTATCCCTTTTTTTAAATAAAGGAATAACTTTTGATATTTTTAAGCAATCAGGAAAATCACCTGATTTTATACATTTGTTAATTATTTTAGTAATAGGTTCAATAATGTGATTGACATTTCGCTTTAGTCATGGTACAGATAAACCATAGTAGTCTCTGGATTTACTATTTTTTAAGGAAACGATTGCGTCTCTAACATCGTTGTATGATACTTCCCGGAAACTAAAACTTCCCACCCCATCTAGGCCAGGTGGCAAGAGATCTAAAGGATTTTGCCTGTATTTCCCAGTTGAGGACTCATCATTGGAACTAACGGGTATAGTAACCACCTTCGTGCATTTTCTTTTACTGTTTATGATTTTCCACATATTTTTATTTGGGTGGTTTGAACCAAGAATAAAATTATCATTGGCTTTTATTCGAGCCTTACGTAACGCAATCCTATATCTATTATGTGCTATATTTCTAGTTACTCTCAAATTGTCAGATCCGTAGTAGTTATACATGTCATTATAAAGCCTCACCTCATCCCTCATCCTGCTCAGGTCACCATTGAACCATTTCACTCCCGAATCTGTCCCACATTAAAGAAGGAAGGAGTGCATAAAGCTTCATTTATATGAAATTTGAGTTACGAATGCATTATCAAATTCCTGGAGAAATTTGTTTCGTCGAGATATGAAACCGGCACCTTCGCCATTTTGTATAATCATTGTTTACGTTCGTGCTTCCAATGCCAAATAAGCAATATTCAAACTTAAAAATTTCAAGTTTTGCTGTCGAATTTCGATCACTGGGTGAACACTTATTTGAATAACTACTTACATTTATTGAAGGAATTGCAGCAGATTGATTTGGAGGGACTCTTCCCAGAACCTTCTCGGCATGGTTGGATAATGCTGTTGATATTTGTGGATCGATTTCATTTTCCTAAAGCAGAATTAATTCATAAGGTAGTTATAGATATAAGTTAATAAAGTAGGTAAAATTTGTTTTATAAGCACAGTTAACCCTTGAAATTTATCTATCAGTTTTCTTGCAATAATTTTGATTGCAGTTTTTCATTTAATCCTAGATAAAATTTTCATATTCTGCGTAGTATAATATGTGTTATTTTCGGTGATAATAATTCGTATTCTTCAATTTATTCTTAAATAATTAACTGCGTTTCTTCTAAAGGTGACTTCGTGAAATAGAGTTTAATGGAAAACGCTTCAATTATATCAAAAGTAATACCAGAAAGAAAATTATAACAATCAAAGCTGGCCCTGAATGTATTAGATATTGAAGATATTTTGCGTTAGTAATCAATAAGTGATGAATAGTTATAGTAGGGGAGCCCAAGCGGGGATTTTGGCATTTACTCAAGCAGAATAACATACGGGGGAAACATTACATCCTATTAAGTACCCCAACCATACATGAATCCTTGATATGAAGGCGTTTGTCTAGGGCAGCCGATCAGATTAGTAAAAAAAAATCTATCGTTCGAAAAACTCGAGCGCGTCAGATTAAGGCAAGGTGAGTTAATTACATGCAGAGGAGTATGCATTCCACTAATCTGACGATTTGCGCGTGGCATAAGGAAATAGGAGACTCACAAAGTTGCAAAAAGAAAACTTCACCTGGATATTCTCAAGCACGGTTGAATTTTTTTTTATTTTGAAGGAAATGTTATGACTTTTTTTGCATTTTCGAATATCGGCCATGAGTTTTGGTCGCGTCCAAATCGTCAGTCTTTTGAATATAAGCTCCTTTAGGGTTTACTTAACATTTCTTCTCAATATCTGACGCGCTCGAAAAATATTTTTTTCAATTTTAAACTCCTTCGTATGGTTACCCTCACCATGCAAACCGGCAGATTAACCTACTTTCATTATCAGAGACATGTGGGGTGTATAAAAAATTAATATCAGACGCGCTGGAGTTTTTCTATTTAACGATTTTTTTCGTAAGATCGAGACTTAAATAAATTTTGTAATAATTGGACATTAATTATACCTGGTGATATTGACTCGTCGAAACATCTCGAATGTTGGAAATTTTTTTCAATACATCATTAAAAAATTCATTTCATATAAATATCCTTCCCGGTATATATTGTCATCTCCAGCGGTTCGTATCGCACTAAATGAGCTGAATTATATTTATCTGGGATTGTTTTTATTGCCGAACGAAACTATCAAAATTTGGTTCAATTTTTCCAACCGTCGCCAATTTAACGTAGATATTTCTCGTTTTTCAATGGTTTTTGAAAAATTGCTAGATTCCACAGCTTCTGCAGATTGAGTTAGAGGGTTGAAAATTAGGACGTACAGTTTATGTTGAATTAAAATCCTTTTATTTGTTGATTTTACCTTAAATACGGTTGCTATAAATACACTCATTATGCCCTAGGGCGTTATGAGCGGGCATTATGGATCATAACGCCCGCTCATTGTACGAGAACAACTGAAGCAACTTTCATTGATTAAATACTGCATTATCCTTGTCGTATACGACTCTGGATTTGTCCGGCAATGAATTATTTGCAGCTTTGGCTGCATTTTCTATGATATTCTTGGGTAAATTCATTTTCATTTCCATTATTTCTATAAGACTACACAAAGAAAGCAGCAATGACTTTCAATAAATATGATGACAAAAATATTCACAAACGTCAAAATATCAACAAATGACATGCCTACTATGAGAAGGAAAATGGAAAATATAGGAGCAATGAACCGATTTTAAAATCGATTTTTCATTACAATAAAATAATTTTTTCGTGCGAAAAATAAAATCTTGTATGCACCACGTGCGTTACTAGATACTAACGCCCATCGGTCGTTAGGATCTATATAACGCACTTGGTACATAAATAACTATTTTGGATTCAACTCTTTATCTCAACCGCGCTACCTTTCGTGGTGACTATTCCGTTGCATCTCGACCTCTTTCGATATCAGTACGCGATGCACTTCGCGAATTAGAAATTTTTTTAAGATAGTGGTTTGTAATTTAGTATTTCGATTGAGTTGATGTTGAGGTGCGTTTCTTCGATGGTTTCAACTTTTTTCCTCAACCACGATGCACTACGCGAAATTTTTTTTTTGGAAACTGAAGTGTTTTAGACTTTTTAATTCGCTTGCTTTTTAAGCGTGAGTTTTCAAAGTATGATTCAATTAACTAGAATTACATCTCGACACGATGTATTTCGCGCGAAATATACGAAAAAAACTAAAGAGTTTTTTCGTTTGAAAGAGTTGAGGTGCAGTACCTCATTGTGTCAAAAAGAATCGGATTTCTCTCACTGAACGTTTATGCATCGAAACAACTTTACGAATACTAATCATTTGTTTCGATAAAATTCAATGTCATTTCGAAATTACATTTAGTCTGATAGCAGCTGCAACATTTCCGAAATTCAAACTTTCCTCACTATTTTCATGTGAAACTTTAGAGCGTACCAACCAACCTAATTTCGTTCCAGGTATACAAGGAAAATAATTAACTTCCGTGAAAATTACATTTAGCGTTTTGCAGAGATGAAATAATATCAAAAGAGCCGAAGTGCCTACTAAAAACCATCTGAAGTAGAATATGGCATACGAGATTCTGTAATATAATATGAAGGGTTTAATATAACATGGTGTAACACATTTCACAACACTAAATATGCCGGTGCAATATTTTCCATGCAGAATTCTGAATTTATATTCTAGGACGCTCGACTTCAAAGCAACTTGACGCTATTTGAAATTTTAATATTCTTCACTCATGAATTTTTACTATTAATCTTATTTTGCTTGAATATCAGTGTAATCCATTGTTGTTTACTCGTTTGATGCTCACTCTTTTCGAACATTCTTCATCATTTTGAGGAACAAAAGTTTTTTATGTTATTCGTTAGATACATTTTTAATTTCTGAACTACGTTCAGATACTATGATTGAAGTTTCGGTAAGTTCTTCAGCTGTATATTTTATCAAACTACCACCTATGCACTCACGTATACTCGATTGAAACCAAGTATTCTAAATCCAAGATTCATTATTAATTATTTACTACTTATACACGAAACTATGCAAAAAATTGAAATAAAATTAATAGTTTCGATTTTTCTTTAACGATCCAAAGTAGATGTTGATGCGTGGAATTTTATTGGGTTTGGGATCGGGTAAATAAAAGTCCAATTTATTCAAAACAGTCGACGTTTCGTAAAATATATTTGCATCATCAGGGCTCTAAAAGTAAAATAGGATTTTTTCTTTGTTATATAAATGACACAAAAGTTTTCAATGTATGGGTAAAAAATAAATTCAATGAACAATTAAATAAAGTTAAATGCACAACAATAAATAGGATTAAATACAGACATAACATCTAAAAATGAGGGTTAAAACAACAACCCATTATATCCCATTGTACTCATTAGAGAACAGCCAACAAAATATTTTTTTTACCCAATCTAGTAACATTTGGATGACCTGAACTATTAAATTTTGATTGTTTCAATATCTTTCCTTAGCCAGCACCTATATATTACAGAAGAATTCAGATCCTGTAATTGTTTCACGCGATTTTTTCAGCCGTTACGTTGGTTATGTTGTTCATTCCTTACAAGGTAGTAAATAATCGACCGAAAATAATATTTTTTGCATTACGACTGTACGGATCTTTTGTTTTCAGCATGTTATAAGTGTGATTGAGCTAATTTTAGTGTTGTTTGAATACATAATTCTTTTTGAAAAATATGGCAAGTAGAAATTTCTTACTGTACTCATTTGAGTACAATATGCTGATGCGTTACTTTTATATTTCAATACTACCTATTATTCCATAGAAGTCAGTGCGTTTCTTTTCTAGTTTTCATAAGTACTGTGTAGTTTCCCGAAATTCCAATCAGAATTATTTATGGTTGGGAGAAATATCAACAAGAAGTTGCTTCAACAATTACCAGAAATGAAGTCGACATTGCGATTATTCCTCCCGATTTTCGATTATTCCTCCCGATTTTCGATTATTCCTCCCGATTTTCGATTATTCCTCCCGATTTTCGATTATTCCTCTTGATTTTGATTTACAGACGGATGAGGGAGATTTTAATGAAAATGATATTCAAAATGAGTTGTCAATGCTTCAAAAAGTCGCTGGCAAAATGAAACTTTGGCATATAAGTGACAGTGAAAGCGAAGACAGTGAAGCTGAGTTCAATTCTCCCTTGTCAGTTCTACGTCTAATTATCAAGCTATGAGCAGTTATAGGATCTCCATCCGTGGTAAAAAAGGTGGTGGATGATGTTCACAAATGTGATAAAGATGACTCTTATCAACGCATGGAAAATATTTCAAATTGTGAAGGGAGAGCCAATTAGTCTTGTTAATTTTGAGAGAATAAGTGTTCGTCATTATTTGGCTTGTCACGAAAAATCAAAATATGGAAGCTAGTTAACTACCAGTAAGTGTGAGAAAACATGAAGGTGGCTATTTTCCAGTTGAATTAGAAAAAAAGTGAAATGTACTCTGTGTCATAAACGAGTCAGATGGTGTTGTTCAAAATACAAAGTGGCTTTATGTGTTGAAAGAGATTGTTTTGCCATTTACCATTTTTTATTTCTTGTTTTTGTTATATTATAACTTGTTTCAATTAATTCTTTCATAATTTTCTGTTGTTTACATTGGAAAAATAGGAGTTTGGTTCTAATAAAGTTTGTAGTTGAATTAAAAATTTTTTATTTTTTTTACAGCGTATTCTCCCATTTTACTCATCCGAGTACATGGGTCTCGCAGCTAACCCATGAATTTTCGAACATAGGTTACATTTACTTTTTTGTTCCAAACAACGTATATTTTGCCAGAACAACAAAGAAAATTGATTCCGCTCGAAATAATGTCTTGGGTTTTAATGGGTTAAAGCAACCACTCGAATGTGCATACATTACATTTTTTTTTGTTTTACAGGGTAAAAAAACAACAATACTAATTAAAAAATACTTACACTCTAACAGTCTGGACTCACAGTTATTAGATCAAAAATTAAAAAAACAGCAAACATTTAGGTATACTTACAATACAGGATATTTTAAAATAGTATACAGCACAAGACGAATATGATAAAATAATATAATGTTGTTCTGACTCGGAAGTGCAGCAGTTGCGGTATTTATATAGATAAAACTCGCGTTATCACAGATTCTGATCGCAGTTTCTTCTTATTGGTTTTTTTGTGTGTGTTGGTGGAATATTAAATAAGGAAATTTTTTTATAAACTCACATGCTATAGGATAGTCAAATTTGAATGTTGATTTTTGATGTTCATTTTAATTTTTCAATATCCGTTCGTTTATTTACCGATTAGTTTTTTTTAATTTGAATCATTTCAGATATTATTCTTTTTCTATAGTTAGTTTGTCGGTCTAAAATTGTAAAGTTTTCGAAGTTGAAGTTATGTCCCGTGTCCTGTTTGTGCTGTACTAATGCAGTCGGATTTGTCTTCAGAAGTTATTTCTTTTCGTCGTTTATATGTTCTCGTATTCTGTCTTTTAAGTACCGTGATGTTTGTCCAATGTAACTTTTATTGCATGTATTGCAAGGAATGCGATAGATAACATTTCAGTTTAAAAGTTGCTCTGTCTTTGCTTTAGTTTTAGAAATTATTTTTTACCCACACATTGAAAACTTTTGTGTAATTTATGTAAAAAAGAAAAAATCCTATTATACTTTCAGAGCCCTGATGATGCAAACATATTTTGCGAAACGTCGGCTGTTTTAAAAAAATTGGTCTTTTATTTACCCGATCCCAAACCCAACAAATTTCCACGCATCAAAATTAATAATTCCATATTACGGAAACATTTTAAATCAGGTGTTTAGTAAGCCAAATGTTCAAAATCAGAATATCTGAACAGAAACGAATAATTGCGAATATAATTTTGTAACTGTTTCAATGGATGACAGCCATTCATTAAATTCAAAGTTCCATATTTCTCAAGTGAATAATGAAGGACTAGAATTAAATATTTCGGAAGCTTTGAAAATTAACTGGGACAGAAATTCCAACGATTTAGTAAATGAACGGATGAAATGAATCGTTCAACACTCTTTATCTTGTTTAGTAGTTAATCTGTTACCTGAAAAGGATACTCTGAATGGAATTCCCTAAAATTTCTCCGCTTTCATTCAGTATTTGTTCACTTG